>CAXKVR010000418.1:0-197500 GCA_964058845.1 Carex sylvatica
AAAAGAAATAGAAAAGGCCCATCATGGTATTCAATTTGAGATGTATTATTGAATTAAAATTTGAATTATTCACAAAGAATTTACGGCAGTCGGCAGAGAACGCTATAATTGATTATGTGGGGTGCTTGTTTTTATTAAAGACGATAAAAAGAAATGATAACGCGAAATTATTTGGAGGCAAGAACGAAAGAAAACTTTCAAGTTATGAGAATCAAACTTCGAGTATGGAGGTCAATTATATAAAAAATGTACATAATTATAGGAGTCAATTTTATTGTATTCATAGTATTTATTTTAAATTATATAACAAAATTGGGTCAAAGTACAAAGATTTTGAAATAAATGGAGGTCACCGTGAGTAGCTCTGCCTCTGATTGGAGGGATACTTTCTTGTTCTTTGATGAAGGATAAATTAAGATTTAAGGATGTATTGGATAACAAATAGTGACTAAAGAGAAGAGAAAGAAAGAGGACAAAAAATGCACATTTATTTTTCTTCTGAGTTTAATTTTCTAAAGGTGAAGCAAGTTAATTGGAGAAAAATTAACAAAAAGAAAGAGATTCTCTCTTCAATTTTTATAAAACAAAAAAATATCTTTCAATTTTAAAAGTAAAAACTTAATTCCTCCTTATTTTCTTCTTTTAATCTCTCTTTCCAACTCAGAGAGTAGACTTTTGAGAACATTAATTGGGAATGGCAATCAAAGACGCTAGCTGACAACCTGGGATGTCATTGAATAACTGAGGGATGGAGGCGAGAAGATAATAAATCAACTTTTCTTTGTTTTAAATGACTTTTTTTGGTTGCAACTTGCAACTTGCAAACTCGTTGACGGCAAGCATCTCACTCGTCCAAAGGAAAATCTAGTGAATTGAGCAAAGAATAATGTGTGACGCTAGCCGCTAGGTAATATGTGTAGCTTATATTGATATTGACATGTATTACGAATTAATATTATTGTTTTTAAATTCAAATAAATTGATCTGAATCGTTTAATATAATTTTCATATGAAAATATGCATGTAGATCAAATTTTATATTTTTTAGTATTTATTTTACTATTTATTTATAGTATGTTTGGTTGGATTGGGAATATGTTATTTTTGGAGTTGGCTATTTGGAATGGACTTATTCAGTGTTTGATTTGATTAAAATAGCTATAATAATAAATTTAAACTTTTTGTCATATTAAAATAGATTATTCCTATGTATTTTTAGATTTGGCTTTTAAATATGTGAAAAATGAACTAATACGCGCTATGCGCTATGCCTATGCATAATACAATAACCTCTATAATTGAAATCGATTTTTTTTTTTTTTTATTCTGTTACTATTACTATTATTTGACGAGAACTACTATAATTAGGTATCAAATATCTGTCAGTCCTTAATACTAGTTTATACGTTCTCGTGTCTGAATTTTGCATGATTAATTTTAGAAATAATTCGACATGGGACTCTTTTACATAAAATTTTGCTAATTTGGAAGTGATTATTTGGTCGTTATAAATATCCAAATACACTAACGTGAATTATGAATGATCCTTGAATTAAATTCGATAACACGAGCATACCCAATTCAAATGATTTCTGTATCTACTTGCATTAATTGTTTTCTGTTGACTATATAAGTTTGTCAAGGAGAATATTTGCTAGCAGCAATGGACAAGATCATTAAATATACGTCGAATAAAAAATGTGGATGATACAAGGTATAATTTGACCAACAAGGCATCACATTGTATAATTTTTAAACTTAGGTTAAAACTTTGAAAAATATATAATTTGACCAACAAGGTATCACATTGACAACAATCTACTTCTACAGCAAAAATTATCTCCAGGCTATATATCTCTAGAAGTTCGCTTTAACTAACTTCCCTCAAAGCAAGAAACATGTATCATTCATACAATTTCTAACTGTACTCTTACATACAACAACACACTGAAATGTAAAACAAAACAGCGACTTTTCACTGCACATTAATATCCCAGTGTAATACTTACATCTAACATGAAATATACTAATTTTTCATCATCATCAATTAGACACAAACGCTAAACAAGAGGTCAGAGAATTGAATATGCCAGGAACTAGTAGCATAATTGTTCATATCCATTTTCTTTTGAAGAATGGCTTTAAATGGAGCTAACCTTTATATGGTATAGAAAACAATGTTTAAAAATTAAATAATTTGGGGATGAGATTTAGGAGGATTTAGATTGACCAGAAATCTGTGTATCATCTCGAAACTAGTAAAAGTGATGGCAGCTGCTGGTGTAGTTCGCAGTAAATTTGTTGCGCAGCCACTGTAAAAACCAGAAATGCCCTCTTTGTAAAGAACCTTTCTTACGCAATCAATTACGCCTTTGTACTTGTTTTCTTGATGGAATCCCTGCTCTTGAAGCCTCGTTCGCACCACCTAACATTTAAGAAGTTCTCAGAGGCAAATGAGAAAAAAAAGGTAGACATGATTTTGGTGACCAAAATAGGCATCTGGGAAGCAGCCTCCAAAAAACCTCAGTATTCATTCTTTGGTTTATTATATGATATATGATTTTAACAAGTACACCATTTCGATTTAATATCCTGTTATACCTTATTCTAATCAACTAATTTTGTTTATTTTCACTCATTAATTTTCATAACAATGATCATCGAACAGCAATTTTTAAATTAATAACTCTTTGTGCAAAATCCAGAAGGAAAAAAAAATGTTCAAATTAGAAAATTAAAATGGCAGACGTTTTCTTAATCTCTTATGTAGTGTGTATCAAGTTTGGGCCGATTTGAAAGACGTTTAGCCTTCCACCAAACAATATTTTTTTTTTTAAGTCTGGGTGAAATGTCCACTAACAATTTGGATTAAAAAAGAAAATGTTTACAATTAACAGTGGAGTTAATTACTTTATAATGGAAGATAAATAAAAATACCCACTTTACTTCAATTTGATACGCGCTGTCAAAATAACTAACAACACATTTGCAACTGTAATTTTTAACTGCAACAATATTTTTCATGATATCAAATTGATGCACCATAAAAGTTGGATATATGCTAGAATTACCCTAATGAATAAAGAGAGAACAAAAACCTACACTTAAATCCCTCTAAAAATAAAAAAATAAACACCATGAATATAGAAAGACATGAAGTACCTCATGAGGGTATGTCAATGTGGAAGCAATTATTTTTGAGACCGATGAAGCAATAGCAACGTCACCAGAATGTAACGAGTCTACAGTAGTGTTATCTGCATAAAGCAAAATCATTGTAATTTGGATGTTTTATTGTTTTTCATTTCTTCACTCAATACAAGAAATGACACCGAGAAAGTAATTTTTTTTTTGTCTTATTCTGAGGTCTAGACATTCCTGGCATGGATACTCCATTTTTTCTTTTTCCTGGTTCTTTTTTCTCAGAAAAGAATCTCTGAATCCAGATTTTTGCAAAGCCCACCCATTAATTAATTTTTTTGGGTGTTTATTTGTTATCCTTTTTTCTTTTATGTTCCATCAAACTATATTATTCTATGCTGTTTTCATTAATATATGAAGGTAGGGTACCTCTCTGTGCAAGATAAAGTTTGATTTTTTCATAAATAGGGAACTGGATGGCCACATGGCTGATACCAGCCAAGGCTGGAACAAGACCGCTGTAGAAAATAAAAAGGAGAGAAATCACAATTTAGCAACAATAATTTGAATAGATATGAAATTTTCAATTCTCGTGATATTAAATAGAATAATGATAATGATAATAATAAGAAAGTATACAAATAATAAAAATAAGGTACCTGTATAAACCTCTAACGCCTTCTTCACGAGCTATTCGTCTAAGAGCATCTGTTATTCCTTTGTATGGTATGACTCCAATTCTCATTCCTTGAGTCTACATTCAACGGATATAATAATTAGCATCTAGTAGAATATATTTTTAATCATGTTTAGCAACTAGTGAATCATTATAATTTACAAAACTTCAAAGGATATTAGAGTAATTGTGATAGGAAATTTGATAACCACTCCTTGGAAAAGAGACATCCAACAAGTATGACCCAAAATATTAAACCAAAAGGACAAAAATTAGAAATCCCTCAGATGGTTAAATAAAGTAAAAATTAGTAAAAGTAAATAAATAAACAGCACACCTGAAATCTAGTCTTGACAACCCAAAGGGGGTTGGTCGCAACTATGGTTGCAGCTCCAGCTCCAGATGCCGCTATCATATTTGCCCCTATCGACAGCTGGTGGCTTCCATCTATGTCATTGTTTCATTATAAAAATGGTAAAATGACTAGGAGAAAAGACATATGTATCTTCTAGTAATACAAGAATAATGCATATCGGGGCCCTTCTCATTCACCATTTATATGTGTAATTAGTTCTCCTCCATCCCAACTATTTGTATTTACATGAAACAAAATTTCCAAAATAATTAATGCAACTTAGAGAGGAAAAGTGTATATAAAATTTGCTAGGGTTATAGCCGCAAATGGTGCATATATCATCTTCTTAGGGTATACAATATAATTTAATTGTTGTATGTGCAAAAATGTAATTGTTAACTATTCCTTCAAACCAAACATACAAACTCATAAGGACCATTAACTGTAATTAAGAATTGCCACACAAATACCCCTGTATAGACCAGCACCAAAGCCATCCTGTAAAATACTCATTGGGTTGAAGTTATACATTTTAGCCTCCAACTAGGGTGTTCATTGGATTCGGTTTATTTGGTTTTCGATTGAACCGACAAACTTTGGATTAAATGGTTCGGTTCAGTTAAGCATTTGAATTACTTTGCTATTTTTATGTTTGGTTCGGTTTAGTCTCTCTCTTATTATGGTTCAACCATACAAACCAAAATTTACTTAATATTTACTTGAATTACTTTGGTTTTTTATATTTTTTAATCTCTCTTATTTCGGTTTGACTGATATATATCTTGACATTTATTTCTATGACTATTAAATGTATTTGTGTACGTATTGAGTTTTGACCTTTTGAAATTCAATCTCTCTTATTTCGGTTCAACCAAACAAACCGAAATTTACTTCAATTTTTTTTTTTGGTTCGGTTGGTTTGGTTAGATTTTAAAAGGCCGAATAAAATTTTGGTTTGACTATTTTAATTCGGTTTTAACCGGACCAACCATTTGAACACCCCTACCTCCCAACTATCCTTGATTCAAGGAAATAGCTAATAAAATAAAAAATGAGAACGACTAAGAGAAACACCAACAAAGTAGCAAAAATGCTATTGCAGCCAGATTGCAAATGCTATCACGAACATACTGGTAAATACCTGGCATCTACAGTATGATTTGTAGCAACTAGCAACAAAAGCCCAATTATGCAAGCAAAGATTACAAAACAAAAGATTTGGAGCAGAGAGTAGGCTAACCATTTGAAGACAACAAGCTCTTGAGCTGCTCGTATATGCTAAAATACACCTGGTATAATACAACACCATGCAATAAAATAAAATATAATAACTGAAAAAATTATTCAACTCAACAAATTTTCAAATCTATCACCAATAGGTGCATGACATAAACCAAATTTAATGTTGGTACTGAATATTACGAATAAAAATAAAGCAGGAAAAGTCAGACAAGTGGGCCTAAAGTCCAACAACTTCCTGTTTGGTCCATGGAATTCAAAGTTGCCAATTTGACACCCAAAAATTCTGATCTGCAGCATTTGGTATTACAAACTTCTAATAAAAAAATGAATGAAAACCTCAATAAAAGCTAAAATTTTGTTCATATCAGAATTGCCAGGGATTTCTCACCACTTATTCACTGAAAATGTCCCGAGAGAGTGAATTTCCAAATCCAAATGTCTGGACAAAATAAAGAACTTAAAAAATGTAGGGGCCAAAACAGAGTTGGATTCTATTTGGGGATATCGGTGCTTCAATAATAGCACAAGTGCGGCCATATTTTGAGTGCAACGATATCCTCATTGAGACTGAATGGTCACACAAGTGGGAAATAGTTGGAAGACTGAATGGTCACGTAAGTACACGATATAAGGATAAATAAATTCCATTGAAATTGATCCTGGAAATATCAATTTCATTGAGTAATAGAAAGATGGGAGAACTTACTGCCCAATTGGGAAGCAATGCCAAAATAGTTGGTGAAAGGCCGCGGTATAGGCCACGTACACTACTTTCCTGTTGTATTATTTGATTGAAGCTCCTGAGGATTACACTTCCTGGAGTAGTATAACACGAAAGATAAAATAATGACTAAAAAGAAGTTTTATTTTAAAAAATCTTATCTTTGCAATTGTACCAGAACCTTCAAGTCCGTTGAAAACTTTGTGCTACGGAATTACATAAAATAAGGAATATTTCCTGTAGACTTTGCACACACACAATATATCATGCATGCTACTAAAAGCACAAGGACTGCAATACATACTCCGATAAGATACGAGAAGTGTTTGAGTATCACTCGTTCCTTCATTAACTTCAAATGGGGAAGGAGGGATCTTTCATGCTAAGCATTCCTACTTTTTGCAACCTTTATCTATAGCAGATCAGAAACTTAATAGGCATAATTCACAAAATTTAAGGAAATTGAGGGGCGTGATGTGATGTGCTGTGATGTTCTATGTTCTAGCTGGGTATATGCCCAGGTTTTCAGGGAATTAATTGATGAAATTGTCACAAAAATAGAAAAATATATCCATACATGATGAGGTAGAAGTTTACACAAAAAGCATGTTTTAAAGCATGCAGAAAAATATTTACGGAAGAATTCTCGCCATTTTAGTTTGTCCAGGCAAACATACAGAAACTTAGATCTTTATTTTGTACTCACCAACCTAATTTGGTAACTGATAACTAAAACGGAGCAAATAAAATTGAAGCTAACTACACATAAACATAGCAGTTCCCAATTTTAGTCAAATGAAAGTATCAATATCTAAAATCCAACAATCACACCTTTGGTCTTGTTTATAACATTGATCATGGGATAAGTTTACGGACCCATCAGATAAGTGTAATTCCCTTAGCGTCAATAATTGCTTGATTAGGAAATAATTGTTCTTATAATACTTCATTCCAAATTTGAAAAGCACTCACCTTTTCTACCAGGGGGCAAACCCTGAACTTGTAATCTTGTTTTGATTACATCCAATGGACAAACGAAAGTCGCCGCAATTACACCTGGTTCATAACAAAATTGATTCAAATTCAATAAATCTCAAAAGAAAAATAATATAGATTAACAAGACGTAAACGACATTTTAAACAACTACAAAATCGTACCGGCGGAAGCACCAGCTACGGCATTAGAGAAAACGCCCCATGTCGAAGGATCAAAATTATCGCGCGCCATACGAAAAATCAAACTTAAACCGAGAGTTGTGATCCGATTCTAGGGTTTCCTCTCTCCAGAGGAATCGATCAGACAAGCAAGCTCGCATGGCCAGAGAAAAGAACTCGAATGAATCTTCTCCTCGAGGAGGCGCGAAATAGGAAGTAAAGAGGCGCCTGAAACTACTTTCGAATTCTCTAGGGTTTCTATTGGATCGAGAGCGAAAGAGAAATCGGCATTAGAGAGAGTATGGTTTTGGTTGGTTAGAGAAGTAGCAACCTTTCTCTTGGCCACCTCTTCTCGGGTTGAGAGAATTTGTTGGAGTTTGTTTATTTTATTTATAGATTTTACGAGGCAGAGAGAATCGCCGCGGAGCGTAACCTATTCCGTTGGATCTGTTGACTAGACCAAATCAAACGGCTATTAATTTTTATGCTGACGGTTCGATGGATCTCGCGGAAAATTGTTAGATACGCCTCGAATAGGGGCGGTGCATACACTCATTCGCCTAAATGTGCGGTCCACCAATAATAAATCCCGTCGTGTCAATGTTCCAGGTGTAGGTCGTAGTTAGCTTGGTGGGGTCTAGAGATGGTCGCTGCGGATCGGTGTGGAGATAGGAACATCACAACCGTTCATTTGTGAGAGAGCATTTTCAACTCTCTCGAGTCTTGACAAGTCTGTCCAGGTCCTCGGCGAAAAATCAATTAAACCAATCCGTCACGGAACGGGTAATAAGAGTCCAGATTCAACTTATACAAAAGAACTAACTGTACCAATACCATTGACTTGTCGACCATTTCCGGTTTTTAGAAGTTCAAAATGGAGGCTCTATTCGGAAAATCAAGAAGCCCATTATTGGAAGTTCCAACCTTATGGCCCAGTTCTCTCTTCTGAGCAGTTTCGATCCGTCTCTGGTGAAACCCAAGCATCCATGAACGGGATTCTAACTATTACCAGCCGAATTCAGATCCAGTGCATTACCTGTGTAGAATGAGATTCTAAATAGATATTGAATTGATTTGGCCCGACCATGAATATTCTGCACGGTCAGATATGAGGCACGCGCTTTAGGCTGTTTTTCAGAACAAGACGGTAAAACGTCATTAATGGAAGAGAAAGAGAAGAAACAGGAGCTGAGTTTTTTCTCTTCAGAGTGATCTTGCACTCTAATTTAGAAGTGAAAGATTTTGTTAAAAATCAACTGAATTTTCACCTCGTTTTCCCTCTACGTAGTAACCGCTTCCCTCTATTTTCTCTTCGATTCTTCTTTTCTGAAGCATGTGAAGTGACAACTGACTGAG
Source organism: Carex sylvatica (assembly GCA_964058845.1). Taxonomy (NCBI): domain Eukaryota; kingdom Viridiplantae; phylum Streptophyta; class Magnoliopsida; order Poales; family Cyperaceae; genus Carex; species Carex sylvatica. Next base: position 8,647 of record CAXKVR010000418.1, read on the forward strand.
CGGGCTGGTGATGTCTTCCCTCCGCACAGTGATTTTTTCTTCCCTTCCCTTCGCGTACTCTCTTTTGAAGCTGATCCTAAATAGACATTGAATTGATTTGGCCTGACCGTGAATATTCTGCACGGTTATGTAGAAAGTGCGCGCTTTAAGTACGACTCCATCAGTTTTGGTAGCGACACGTGATTCCCTTCCTCCGTCCATGAGTCTATCTTTGCATCTGCCTTTTTTAATGATGTTTGTGCATATATTAAAATATTATTTTTCTGTAACTTTTTTATTTTTTTTACTGCTTAATTTATTACTAGGTGAATTTAAAAATTTATATGTAAGCGAAACTAAAAATCAGTTTCAAAAATTTATATTTGTTGTTTAAAATCAAATCAATAAATTCCAAACTAAAAGCGCACTAACAAAAATGTTACCAGAAACATATTAGCCAAACTAAAAAGAAATTATCATAACTATCGTTTCCATTTCAACCTTACACATTCTCTCAATCCCCACTTTCTAGTTCAGAGAAACAAACTCGCGGGCTCAATCCATAAACTAAAAAAAAAGAAAAAAAATGAAAATAAGAAATAAACGGTCCAGTTGCAAAGCACGTTTTAATTCATCCTACTAAAGCCCTATATTTTAACATAACAGCTACGGGTGCAAATGGATAGGATAATATCCAACTATATATGAATTCGTATCTGAAAATTAGACACAGATATTTAATATTTTAATATCTATATAAATACAGATACAAATATAGACATATAGTTTTAAATTTTTATTATCCGTATTCGATAGTAAATATATATGATATAATTTAATATATATTATGAAATTATTTATGTATATACCTTTGCATATCCAATATCCTACTATCCGTCTAATATCTATATTATTAAATTATTTATCCGTATCTGATCCGTTTCCACTGTTATTAACAGCATTCATGGTTGACAAGGGCTTTTTCCAAGATTTAATGAATCGAATTATAATATGATTTTTTTTTTGCTCTAATTTTCAAAATAGTAAAGTGCAACCATGAGTAATTAAATGGTATCAATTGGCACATACAAAGGTTTTGCCAACCAAAAAATGCTTACATATAATTAATCACATCTCGGGAAAATGTCAACAAAAATAATTTCATTTTAATATTTATACATGCCGCATCAAATTCTTGAATCCGTACCACCCCAGCTACCTGAGATGCAAGTGTAAAATTTGGATCGTTCTTTTTACTTGACACGAATCTCAAAGCAGACTATAGCTTCAATAGGCACCCGATCTAATTTGAATCAGCTGAGATTAATCTGAACCGTCTGTTTTTTTGGATTGGACCTCTGGTACCTGGGGGGAAGCGGACTCCAAATTCTTGCTTTTTATTTGTCTAGTAGGGTTAAAATGAACCCTTTTGCTCTAATTATAATTTAAATCTTTATTTTAATTTTTAAAGTTTAAATAGTCAATCTGAAGCTCAACATAATATCTATATTAAAATATGCTTAAAGACTAAATTTTATATTTTTTTTAGAAATTTTTAACTATTATTTAGATAGGTACAAAACTATTGCTTCTAGACCATTCAAAAATAATCATTTTATATAAATTTAAAAAAATAGTAAAAAAAAATTAAAAAATATATAAAATTTAGTCTCTAAGCAATTTAATATGGATATCATGGTTCTCGTTGGCTGTTTGAACTTTGAAAACGAAAATAAAAATGTGGAGTATAGTTAGAGAATAAAACTCCATTTTAACCATACTCTTATTTATCTACTGTATAATTCTGTGTTTTAATATTTAGCTTAAAATTTCGAATACTGCCACTGAGAGGTATTCAAGTAGCAATTTATATTTATTTTTTTGTTCAATTGTTTAGTTTGAAATCTTAGAAACCAAGATGCATGTTACAATTTTTTTAGATTTTCACCGACGTTTTTCAAGTTTCATGTACCCTGCAAAAGTGGAATTCGTTTCCTCTGAGATATCTCAAACTTTGCGTGACTCTATGGAAAATACCAACCGTTTAAATACTTTCTGCACGAATCTCAAAGTACACATAAGAATGACTCCTACATCACCCCCGAATAGGCACCGGACACATCGATCACGCAAAAGTGTTCCACTAAACTAAGAGCCGATTTTTTATTAATTGAAAATAAAAAAAAATAAAAATCACGATAGGGTGATATTTCTGTTGAAAATCAAAATATAAGTAAAACGTGATTATTTATTTAATCTAATTAATTAAGAAGAGAGAAAAAGAAATTGTGGAATGGATTAATTTATTTTGTTCCATATTTTTTTTCTCTACTTAATCTATTAACTAAGAATAGAGGAAATAAACAAATTTGAGAAACGGAATAGATTATTCCAACTCACAAATTATTTTTAATCTGCTTAATTAATTAACTAAGAAGAAGGAAGAAAAGAATATTGTGAATTTTTTTTGTGTCTTCTCTGCTTAATCTCCAACAAATTCTCTCAACCCGAGAAAGAGGTGGCCAAGACAAAGGTTGCTACTTCTCTAACCAACCAAAACCATACTCTCTCTAATGCCGATTTCTCTTTCGCTCTCGATCCAATAGAAACCCTAGAGAATTCGAATGTAGTTTCAGGCGCCTCTTTACTTCCTATTTCGCGCCTCCTCGAGGAGAAGATTCATTCGAGTTCTTTTCTCTGGCCATGCGAGCTTGCTTGTCTGATCGATTCCTCTGGAGAGAGGAAATCCTAGAATCGGATCACAACTCTCGGTTTAAGTTTGTTTCTTCGTATGGCGCGCGATAATTTTGGTCCTTCGACATGGGGCGTTTTCTCTAATGCCGTAGCTGGTGCTTCCGTCGGTACGATTTTGTAGTTGTTTAAAATGTCGTTTACCTCTTGTTAATCTATATTATTTTTCTTTCGAGATTTATTGAATTTGAATTAATTTTGTTATGAACCAGGTGTAATTGCAGTGACTTTCGTTTGTCCATTGGATGCAATCAAAACAAGATTACAAGTTCAGGGTTTGCCTCCTGGTAGAAAAGGTGAGTGCTTTCAAATTTGGAATGAAGTAATTATAAGAACAATTATTTCCTAATCAAGCAATTATTGATGCTAAGGGAATTACACTTATCTGATGGGTCCTTAAACTTATTTCATGATAAATGTTATAAACAAGACCAAAGGTGTGATTATTGGATTTTAGATATTGATACTTTCATTTGACTAAAATTAGGAACTGCTATGTTTATGCGGAATTAGCTTCAATTTTTTTGCTCCGTTTGAGTTATCAGTTACCAAATTGGTTTGGAGAGTACAAAATAAAGATCTAAGTTTCTGTATGTTTGCCTGAACAAACTAAAATGGCGAGAATTCTTCCGTAAATATTTTTCTGCATGCTTTAAAACATGCTTTTTGTGTAAACTTCTACCTCATCATGTATGGATATATTTTTCTATTTTTGTGACAATGTCATCAATTAATTCCCTGAAAACCTGGGCATATACCCAGCTAGAACATAGAACATCATATCACATCACATCACGCCCCTCAATTTCCTTAAATTTTGTGAATTATGCCTATTAAGTTTCTGATCTGCTATAGATAAAGGTTGCAAAAAGTAGGAATGCTTAGCATCGAAAGATCCCTCCTTCCCCATTTGAAGGAAATGAAGGAATGAGTGATACTCAAACACTTCTCATATCTTATCAGAGTATGTATTGCAGTCTTTATGCTTTTAGTAGCATGCATGATATATTGTGTGTGTAAAGTCTACAGAAAATATTCCTTATTTATGTAGTTCCGTAGTACAAAGTTTTCAACGGACTTGAAGGTTCTGGTACAATTGCAAAGATAAGATTATTTAAAACAAAACTTCTTTTTTAGACATTATTTTATCTTTCACCAACTATTTTGGCATTGATTCCCAATTCGACAGTAAGTTCTCCCTTCTTTCTATTACTCAATGAAATTTATATTTCCAGGATCAATTTCAATGGAATTTATATATCCTTATATTGTGTACTTAAGTGACCATTCAGTCTTCCAACTATTTCCTACTTGTGTGACCATTCAGTCTCAATGAGGATATCGTTGCACTCAAAATATGGCCGCACTTGTGCTATTATTGAAGCACCGATATCCCCAAATAGAATCCAAATCTGTTTTGGCCCCTAACATTTTTGAAGTTCTTTATTTTGTCCAGACATTTGGATTTGAAAATTCACTCTCTCGGGACATTTGCAGTGAATAAGTGATTGGAAATCCCTGGCAATTCTGATATGAACAAAATTTTCTTTTTCCTTTTTAAATTCATTACATATTAGCTTTTATTGGGGTTTCATTCATTTTTTTATTAGAAGTTTGTAATACCAAATGCTGCAGATCAGAATTTTTGAGTGTCAAATTGGCAATTTTGAATTCCATGGACCAAACAGGAAGTTGTTGGACTTTAGGCCCACTTGTCTGACTTTTCTTGCTTTATTTTTATTCTTAATATTCAGTACCAACATTAAATTTGGTTTATGTCATGCACCTATTGGTGATAGATTTGAAACTTTGTTGAGTTGAATAATTTTTTCAGTTATTATATTTTATTTTATTGCATGGTGTTGTATTATACCAGGTGTATTTTAGCATATACGAGCAGCTCAAGAGCTTGTTGTCTTCAAATGGTTAGTCTATTCTCTGCTCCAAATCTTTTGTTTAGTAATCTTTGTTTGCATAATTGGGCTTTTGTTGCTAGTTGCTACAAATCATACTGTAGAAGCCATGTATTTTACCAGTATGTTTGTGATAGCATTTGCAATCTGGCTGCAATAGTAGTTTTGCTATTTTTTTGGTGTTTCTCTTAGTCCTCCTCATTTTTTATTAGCTATTTCCTTAAATCAAGGATAGTTGGAGGTAGGGGTGTTCAAATGGTCAGTCCAGTTAAAACCGAATTAACATAGTCAAACCAAAATTTTCTATTAGCTTCTACTTTGTAGTACTTCCCATTTTCTAACACCATTAATATTTTGGAATATGCTGTAATGATCTTTGCAGTTGCACCACTTAATGTGTTGATGAGTATCGGAAATTAATATTATTTTTGGACAAAACTTATTTTACTAAATGCTAATTATTATATCCGTTGAATGTAGACTCAAGGAATGAGAATTGGGGTCATACCATACAAAAGAATAACTGATGCTCTTAGACGAATAGCTCATGAAGAAGGCGTTAGAGGTTTATACAGGTACCTTATTTTTATTATTAGTATACTTTCTTATTATTATTATCATTACCATTATTCTATTTAAAATCACGAGAATTGAAAATTTCATATCCATTCAAATTATTGTTGCTAAATTGTGATTTCTGTTCTTTTTATTTTTCTACAGTGGTCTTGTTCCGGCTTTGGCTGGTATCAGCCATGTGGCCATGCAGTTCTCTATTTATGAAAAAATCAAACTTTATCTTGCACAGAGGGGTACCCTTTTTTCATATATTAATGAAAACAGCATAGAATAATTTGGTTTGATAGAACATAAAAGAAAAAAAAGGATAACAAATAAACACCCAAAAAAATCAAACAATGGGTGGGCTTTGTAAAAATCTGGATTCAGAGATTCTTTTCTGAGAAAAAGAACCAGGAAAAAGAAAAAAAAGGAGAACCAATAACTATCCATGCCAGGAATGTCAAGACCTCAGAATAAGACAAGAAAGAAATTACTTTCTCGGTGTCATTTCTTGTAGTGAGTGAAGAAATGAAAAACAATAAAACATTCAAATTACAATGACTTTGTTTTATGCAGATAACACTACTATAGACTCGTTACATTCTAGTGATGTTGCTATTGCTTCATCGGTCTAAAAATAATCGCTTCCACATTGACATACCCTCATGAGGTACTTCATGTCTTTCTATATTCATGGTGTTTAGTTTTTTTTTTTCTCTTAGAGGGATTTAAGTGTAGGTTTTTGTTGTCCCTCTTTTTTTTATTCATTAGGGTAATTCTAGCATATATCCTACTTTTATGGTACATCAATTTGATATCACGAAAAATATTGTTGTAGTTGAAAATTACAGTTGCAAATGTGTTCTTAATTATTTTGACAGTGCATATCAAATTGAAGTAAAGTGGGTATTTTTATTTGTCATCCATTATAAAGTAATTAACTCCACTGTTAAAAAAATTGTCATCACTTTATCATGGGATTGTACTGTATAGCTTAATTGTAAATATTTTATTTTTTAATCCAAATTGTTAGTGGACATTTCGCATATAATTGTTTGGTGCAAGGCTAAACATCTTTCAAATCAGATGAAATTTGATACACACTACATAAGGGATTAAGAACACGTCTGCCATTTTAATTTTATAATTTGAACGTATTTTTTTTCCTTCTGGATTTTGCACAAAAAGTTATTAATTTAAAAATTCCTGTTCGATGATCATTGTTATGAAAATTAATGAGTGAAAATAAACAAAATTAGTTGATTAGAATAAGGCATAACAGGATATTAAATCGAAATGGTGTACTTGTTAAAATCATATAATATACCAAAAAGGGAATACTGAGGTTTTTTGGACACTGCTTCCCAGATGCCTATCTGGTCACCAAAATCATGTCTATCTTTTTTTTATTTGCCTCTGAGAACTTAAAATGTTAGGTGGTGCAAGAGCAGGGATTCCATCAAGAAAACAAGTACAAAGGCGTAATTGATTGCATGAGAAAGGTTCTTTACAAAGATGACATTTCTGGTTTTTACAGTGGTTGTGCAACAAATTTACTGCGAACTACACCAGCAGCTGCCGCTACTTTTACTAGTACAGGGATTCCTCATCGTCACTTCCTTCGTTCTCTTTTTCAAGCTCCGCCTCTTTTGCCACCTCCCTTCTCTCTCTCACCTCCTCTCCAAGCGTTCCTGCTCCACCTGAAAACCAGATCCAACAAAGATTCCAGCTTGGATCTGGGTTCTCAACCAGATCTGGTACCCGATAAGGTTGAGCAGATGTGTAAGGTTATAAATGAGTCATTAACCTCTGACCGTGACATGGACTTGTTGCTGATTGAGTGTGACATTGGCCCCACACAGTCCCTAGTTGTCAGTGTCATAGATAGATTTCACCATGCCCACAAGCCGGCTTCCCGGTTCTTTCGCTGGGCTGGGTCTGTGGCCGATTTTGCACATGTTCCTGTTACCTACAACAAAATGCTCAATGTGTTAGGTAGAAACCGACAGTTCGAAATCCTGGTGAACCTTCTGGAAGAAATGGGAACATTTGCAATTGTTGTCTATGGAAAGTTTCAAAATTGCCATCCACTCCTTTGCGTTTTCCAGTCAGATTAAAAGGTGTTTATGGGTTTTTTAACTCATGAAAAGATTTGGGTTCGTTGCGGGTTTGGAGACCTTCAACTGTTTGTTGCATATGTTGGCCAAAGAAAAGCTTGGGAAGGAGGCACATAAGCTGTTTGGCAAAATGTTGGGCCGGTACACCCCTGATATTAGGACTTATACAGCACTGTTAGCTGGTTGGTGCAAGGTTAAGAACCTGGTTGAGGCATGTCGTGTTTGGAACGAGATGCTGGATCATGATTTGAAGCCTGATATTGCTGCCTATAATATAATGCTCGAAGGGTTACTCTACGGTCAAAAGAGATCAGAGGCCGTGAAGCTGTTTGATTTAATGAAGGCCAAGGGGCCAATTCCTAATACACAGACCTATACTATAATCATTCGCGCCTTTTGCAAAGGAAGAAAGATGGATTTGGCCCTTAGTGTTTTTGAAGAAATGCGGGTGGCCGGTTGTGAACCCAAGTGTTGCAATCTACACATGCTTGCTTACCGGGTTTGGTAATACGGGTCGAATGGATCGGGTTATCAGTTTACTAAGTCAAATGGAGGAATCAGGTCTTGCACCTGATTTGCACACTTACAATGCCGTCATCAAGCTCTTGACGAGCCATGACATGCCTGAAGAAGCAAACCGGATCTACAAAAGCATGGTACAGAGAGGATTTGAACCCTCTATCAACACATATAACTTGATCATGAAGTCGTTGTTCTCTAGAAACCATGAAATGGGTTGTTGGGTATGGAAGGAGATTAGCAAGAAAGGGTCTCTCTTAATGCAAATTCCTACACTGTTTTTATAGCAGGTCATATACAGCATGGTCGAGTTAGAGAAGCGGAAAGGTACATATTAGAGATGGTAAACAAAGACATGAAGGCACCTCTGATTGACTACAACAAATTTGTATCCGATTTTTGTCGGGTGGGAGAACCCAATAAGTTGGAAGAAATGGCACAGAAGATGAGATTCAATAAGTTGAGCTGCAGGGCTGGGAAAGTTAGGGTTAGGATGGGACGTACCTATAACATACCGTAAGGTGCTGGTTTTTTAAGTGATAGAGTCTAAAAGTTGTTCATAAATATTGTTCATAAATATTTTATTCATTCTGGCCCTGAAATCTTATTATTGAACCAGTATCTTATTGTTTAGTTTGTGTTCAGTGTATGCATGCATGAAACTTAGACTAAACCTTAGAAAGGAAAAAAAAAAGAGAACAGAAGATAAAGACAGTTCTCCTCAAACCTGACCAGCATATATGTCATGCTTATGCTTACGACCCAATAAAGCCACCTAAATCATCAAACAAGAGAAGCTCATAGAAGATATTATGTCCAAGTATGTGAATCCTATGAGATTTCATTCCGAACCAAACACCGCAAACTAAGACATAATTGGATGAGTCTTACTTAGCTGAGTAGATGAACTTCTATCAAATAATGATTTCGGACTTCGACAGTGGAATTATTGATCTGTATTACGGCACAATTTGTGCTATTCATATTACTATAGCCTCACTCCATAGATGGTATTACCTTTCTGTATGACGAAATAATGATGCAATCTAAGGGTAAAGATTTCAACAGAGCAGGTTTGGCTTAAGATAGCACGTGGAGTACAGCTTCAGAAACAGCACAGGATATGCTTAGTGTGCTGAGGTCAGGTGCACCAGAATATTGTATTTGGAAAGATCCCTTTTGCTTTCATGAGAAGAGGGATTAAATCAAGCATATGTCAATCAGGAAGTGGTACACACCCTTTGAATACGGTGGCACACTTACAATTAGAAATAATGCTAAACTGGAGAATTTTCAGAGAATTAGCAGGCACTCCCACAAGTGATTCACTGTTGTAATAGGATTTAGTAGTTTGGTTGTTTTACTTTATTTTCAGTTAGGTATCAGTCTTTTGATTTGGGTATCAAATTTGTTTCAGGTACCACTGTACTAGTATGTTGTTTCAGATACTGGGAGAATCAATGGAATGTGACGATGTAAACTTATTTTTTAATTTTAATCTATGCCTACGGGCTTCCAATAAAAAACAAATCAATCATTTGACCAAAAAAAGAAGTTTACAGTGCTATCTGACAAAATAAAAACATAACGAACCATTTGTATTTGAATTTTAGAGTAAAATGAAAATGATAATTAAAAAAATCAATCATTACCTTATCATTCACTCAATTAAAAAAAATATTTACTTTTATTTTAATGACTCATTCTCTAAAATAGTAAAAGTCATAGTCATGTAGAGACCAAACATGATAATAGCACATTTTTTGGAATCCTATAGTGATAGTCATACTCATATGTGAACCAAACATAATAATGACACAATTCTCTAGAATGCTATTCCTTGATATTACATTATTGAAAATCTTTCTATTCCATGGCATGGTCTATAGCACGAACCAAATATCCAAATTTAAAACGGAACCCATGCATCTATAAATTCATTTTTTATGGATCATTATGATTGTCAACTTAACCATCATCAATGAATTCCAACCCTCACAAAATTAGTAATTTAAATATTTTTTTTTATAAATTTAGGCTTTTGAAATTTGAAGTCTGGATATCTAATTCTGCCTAGATATGGTGCAATAAAATAAGAACAATTATGTTTGTTTAATTAAAATATTTACAAAAGTATAACTTGATTTGACTTGCACGGTGGAAAACTTTTATAATACTTTTCCCCTTATATTTTTATTAATACCACTATAAAAAAAAAACCACAAATTATGGAGATTTTATAAAAATATCAGGGCCTCTAAGTCAATATGTGATCCTATTATTTGAAAAATGCATATTTACGTTGAGGCCTCCCAAAAACTCAAAAAAGTACTGTAATATCAAGTTTTTGAGGGGTCTCAACGTAAATATGCTTTCTCCATAGAATGAGATCGTAGATTGACTTGAAGGTTCTGCTATTTTTCGAAATCCTCAATTTCAGTAGTGTTTTAATTTCTTTTTTCTCTAAATGGTATTAATAAAAATTTCGGAATTTACCGTTGAAATAACTTGGATAGATCATTATCCAAATTATTCGGGTTGTAATGAATGCTCATAATTTTTCTATTTCTAAAATGTTTTAAATTGAGTTCTAGATTCTCTAAGTACGGGTAAAGAGTCATGCTAATAAAAAAATTTAAAAATACTTATTTTGCCGCTTCATATATTTTGTGTGAAGTCGGTACTTGATAAGGTCAAGTTAGATCTGACTGTTTTACTTAAATTTGTACGAATTTTAATGCAGATTTAAATGTAGATTCTGAATTTTTTTTTTGTCTCAGCTGAAAATATATTATCCCTGTAATGCCACAGATAATTTTCAATCCTTAAATTCATCATAATGGGAAAAAAAACATAGAGTTTAACTTTAAATGTCAAATTTTAAATTGTTGATTTCGATCTGCTTAACAAAAATGAATGCACAAAAATATACAAACAAACTATAAAATTAAAAATTTGAAAACTTAAATTCTAATATTTTTTTTAAACTTAAATGCAAAAAACTATACAATTTTCAACTCATACTAATTTATCCAATGCTTGTAATAAACAATGAAAGAAAAATATTTTTCTCCGGGTTAAAAAGGAATAGTTTTTTGGATCAAGAAAAATGAGAACTTTCAAAAGGGCTTTGGTGAAAATGCTAACGGAAGGTTATATTTATTTTAAAAAATGTAAGCAGTATTGTCTCTTAGTCTTGTTTAGGTTAAAAGATGTGTGCAATACGTGGTAGTCGTTGTTGATGAAATCTTGCGCTTCGATACGATTTTGGAGAGAATCAAACTGTTTGTTGAACAACTGCCGTTACTAAAATTGCACCAGTGACCAGTCTTTGTACTTCCCATAATTCAAATGATTGCAATCTAATCCAAGCCAACTAAGACTTGGCTTTCAAGCATCAATTGTGGAGCGACTTAGTATAAACGGGTTCGGGGTTCACGCGCTTAAATCCGGATCCGGATTGAAATCAAGACGCTGATTACAGGTAACAGGAGCTCGCGGTTTCAATCGGGCGCTTAATTTTTCAGTAATTACGGCATTACGCCCACAGACAACGGCGCCCGGTTTTAGATAATAATAAATTTATTTATTTAGGCGCCAAAAAAACGACACTAAGAAGAATTCGCATCCTCTGAGATATCTCATATTTTGCGTGACTTTAAGGAGAATCTCAACCGTTAAAATACATTCTACACGAATCTCAGAGCATAAATAATACTGGCCCCCGCGCTATCCCCGAATAGACACCGGACACGTCGGTCATGCAAAATATGAGATATCTCAGAGAATACGTACCCGGCTAAGCAGGACCGGGACACAGGACGGTAGGCGCCGCGTTCTGGCACTGTACTGTGTCAAATCTCGTGCCAAATAATACCTGGTGCATTTACGACGCCTCGGACTCGCTTAGATCGTGCCAAGTTGGCTATTAAACTAGCAGATCCTCTGTGGTTGATACGGTCTTCCACTCGGTGTATAAGTATAACCCTTCGATGGTTCTGCGCCTTAGGCCCACTTGTCAGTTGTCAGTTATACAACTGGTGTTCTATGCCACAGGAATCGGAATAGGTAATAACAATTAGCCCACCTATCGCCGCCAAGAGGCAAGTATTAAACTATTAATCGTGGCTCATGAGTAAAACCTCGATCATAAAAGCGATCAATGAAACCGACAAGTGGGACCACCCAGTGGTCCCCTGTTACTATCTTAATATACCTTGCTTTGCTACGAGACCCCGACCGGGTATTTCTCTCCATTTGAATCGATACCGTTGGATAAAGTTTATAGTGAGATGTTCTGATCGCTCGAAAGGAACAGAGTCACAGACGATGGAATGGAGACGAACAGCGTCTTCGGGAGCCCGTTATGTTTTTCGGTTCAACCTTGAAAAATATCAATATTAAAATTCAACAGATAAACTACAAATAGCATTCAAATACTCTTCGAGATAAATAAATTTTTAGTTCAAAAATTAAATAAACACGTCTTATATTCTTGTGAACTTTTTATTGCTGGAGAAAATAAGCGTTTGTTTGTGATAATCTTGAAATATGAAAATTATCAATTTTATGCAATCATAAATTTTTGCAAATCTATGTTCAACAACAAATGGGTACAAGATTTATTTACACTTTGCAATTTATAAACAGTTACAATGATAAATGAATTGAAATAAAACAATTATAACTTATGTTTTGTACAAATGATAATTATTTGTTTCAACAATACAAAAATTCGGATTCAATCTATAATTTAATATTTTCATGGGGAATATTTTAGGAAGCTGGTTTAATTGATTAAGCTAACCATTCAATTCAGTGTCATCTAATTACCTTTATCCTTCTTTCAAATTATTTTTTAGTATATATAGTAGTTGATCGGTGAATGTTAAGATAAAACTGACAAGTTGATTCATTTTTTTTTTCACTGTCATGATTCGTTCTCTAAAATGTAAAATGCATCACATATAAATAAAAAAAATAGCTGATTTTTACAATTCGAATCCTGCATATAATTAAAAACTGCCTAAATTATTACAATTTGAATCATTCGTGACATAATTAGGTAAATATTTAGATAAAAATGTTAAATTTTTTATTGAAAAATTCAAATTCTTAATATATTTAGTTTTATGTGCCTATCTTCGTATTCGAAAAGTGATCAGTTGGCAATTTGTATAACTGTGTTTGGATCTAACTTTTTTCTGATCTGACATGTTTTCATTTAAGAATTGTTAAAACTTTCAATTTTTTATGTATATCAAATGAAAGAATTCAATATCTGTTTAATAAATATAGGAAAAAAAAAATTTATGCCACTCCAAAACATGAAAATTAGAAAATTGCTACCACAAAACTTAAAATTAGTTGTTTGTCACTCTAAATAAATTTATCAAATTGCCACAATTATACATCTAATCTATATATTTGATTAAAATTATTCTGAAAAATAATGTATAAAAAAACGTACTTTAGTATTTCCAATATTACCCTTCAATTGACAAATCAAATTCCGACTGTTGTCTCCCGTACTTCATTTCTCTTCGCCAACCCCACTAGAAACCCTTCTACTCACAAGTCTCTTTCAACCAAGATTCAATTCTACAAATCCTTAGAAAAACAAAAATGGGATTTCTCGATCAATTCAGAAAACCAAAGCTCGAATCATTTTTGCGTTCTACTTATACCCCTTCGTAACCTTACAATTTTAGTCTAATCGTTTCTCTCTCATTGCCATTGTTAAAAGCTGCTGGTTCGGTGGGACCCACATATGGGAGAACATGTCGAGGAGGTCTACCTCAATAGGTAGCGATGGTGGTATCCACAAGGCTTCTTCACCTCAACATGTTAAGCAAGCAGACGAGAAGGAAAAAAGCAAGGGGTCACCTTCGTCTGGTGCGGGGCTCACACTCAGGCGGAGGGAGTTTCTCCTGTGGTCTAATTTGTCAATGGATGCATCATGTTCGTCTGGATGCATCCACAGATTCCTTCTATAGCTATGCTTCGACTGGCCGGATCGGGTGAAGGCTTTCGGGTGGTAGTACCATTAGCAGTAGCTACACTAGTGGATTAGTGGGTCGACGGAGCAACATCTTCTCTTGACCCGGTAAAGATAAATTTGGTGTTGGTATTGGACTCACACTTAAGGAGACGCATGGTGGGAGAGATGTGCTTGGATCACTGCCACTACTAGTAATGTTTACCAGTATATTTTGGTATATTACTGAAAATGTTTACTAGTATATCGTGATATGAATTCAGGGGTATTTTAGTCCGTATATAAATTTATTGTATTTTTAGAATAATTTTAATCAAATATATAGATTAGATGTATAATTGTGGCAATTTGATAAATTTAATGGCTTTAGAGTGACAAATAACTAATTTCATATTTTGGGATGGCAATTTCCTAATTTCTATGTTTTGGAGTGGCATAAATATATATTTTTTAATAAATATAGTATTTAAATTTGTATTCTATCATTGTGTATGAAATTAAATAGCCAATAATTTCAAAAGATGTGCAAATTTGTGTTGTATTATCTATCATGATAATATATAAGTAGTGTAACTAAATTATATTCAGCGCAAAAATAATGTATTAAAAAGGTGGCTAAGTCATCTCTATAAATTAAAATTTTAAAAAAAAATTCATTAAATTCATTAAATTTTATAATTTTTGTATATGTTATAGCCCCTTCATAATATAAAATTAAACTCAACTTGATTTTCTAGCCCTTTAATTTCAATTTTTTCCTGATTATATTGACAAACGGTTTTTACTAGAAATCAATATATAACACGTATAGCAATACGAGTTGTTTGGATAAGTTGTTTGATTTTTTTTTTCTATAAAGTTGTACAATAAAATTTTATGATCTTCTATTTTTGAATAACTAAAGTTATCTAATAATGAAATGAACCAATCGTCCCTCCTTAAAAAAAGGGAAAAAGTAAGAAACAAACATATTTATTGCTAAATATACAATATATTATTCAGTACAAAAATATAACTTGTAATAACTTGATGATTTATGACTTGCTATTTGATGTCAATATTAATCAAATGCATTTACAAAATTCCAACCGTACCATTTATTTAAGGCACTTTATTTTAATTTATAACATCATGATATGATATTAGTTCTTACTATTTATATATATTTTTCGCTATAACACTGCAAACTAAAAAAAATAAAGATAAAGCTTAAAAGCTGGATGTTTTACTTTTGTGAAGGTATAAAATTATCCGAATGTTGAAGGTTTGATTCGAATATTCTGCTTTTCGATGAGCTGGTGCTCCAGGCGCAGGGTATAATTTCCTTCTTACAGGGGCTGATAAAAGCGACCCCACCCTTACATAGCGATTTCTTTCTTTTCTCGTTTTAGCCTCTCATTGGAGCCGAGCCGCCTTCCCCATTCTCTCTTTCTCTCTCTCGCGAGGTACGGTACCCCGAACATATCTCCTTTATTTTTTATCAAAAAAAAAAAATGAAAAAAATTACTTATTTGAAAAAATATAACGAACAAAACTGAAATTACGGGAGAAGGAACGAAGCCGGGATGAAAGAGAGAAAAATACAAGCGAACAGCCCACGGAATAAAACTTGAAATAAATAAAAATAAAGAGAGGGTAATCTCGTAATTGTATCTGGATAAATAAAGCTACTATTCTGGCTGCCTCAATCTCGTGCGTTGAGGAAAAAAAAAAAAATGAGAGAATTTTTTTCCGAGAGATAATCGAAGTATAAATTAAAGGTAGAAGATGTTGGGCTTCAGAATTTGAATTTTGGAATTAGTTTTGTAGGATTGGACATGGCGAAGGGAGGGCGAGTAATCGTGGAGAAATCAAGAAGGGGAATTTCGAGGTGGAAAGGAGATGAAGAAGATGAGGAGGATGAAGAATATATAGCCGAAGAAGAAGAGGAGCTTGAATCTGAAAGCTACGATGAATTCCTTGCCTCGTCGTCAGATTCAGAGGATGATGGTGGTGGCGAATTTGGGGGGAATTTGGAGGAATTTAGTGGATCTGACAGATCCTTTGAGGAAGAGTCAGATTTTGAATTTGATGATTCAGAATTTGAAGAAGAGGAGGAGATCCGGGCGAAGAGTTCAAAGAAAGGGAGAAAAAAATCGGGGAAAAAACAGACGAAAGCTAGAAGGAAGGTATCAGATTCAGACGAAGATGACGAAGATTTTGATATTAAATCAGTTCCGAACAAAAATAGAAGGAAGCAATCTCGAAAAGACGATTCTGAAGGATCAGATTACGAGGAAGAAGAGGAAGATGATTTCGATGATTTGGATGAAGATGAAGATTTTACACCAGATGTAGAAGACGAAGATGAAGAATCTGTTTCCTTTTCTAAGAGAATAAAAGGTTATAGAAAAGAGAAGGCTAGTAGGTCACCTGTTAAAAGAACAAGAAAGAATACAAAATCAAAAGTATCAAGGCGAAAGAAACCCACTGTCCCCAAAAATAAGAAAGAAAAGAAATCTAGAAAGAAAAGAGGAAGAGGGAGAAAGAGGAATTCCCCAAAAGAGCCTGCGACTAAACGAAGGCGACGATTGGGTCAGATCAAAGATGACGATTTCATCGTTGATGATGATGATTTTATTGTGGAAGATCGGGTCGAGGCTAAAAAGAAAAACAACAAGAGAAAACCTGCATCAGACTCTGACACGTCAGAATTCGAATTCATTACTTCTGATGAAGATGAATTTGTTATCCAGGAACAGATCGAACCTAAAAAGAGGAAGAAAAACAACATGTGCTGTTCTGAGTCAGGGTCAGGATCTGACTCAGCTGATTCAGATTATGTAATTTATGAGGAAGCGGAAGTGGTGAAGGAGGTGCGAAAGAGAAAGAGAGAGCATGTAAAGGGGAAGGCGAAGGAGGGAGAGAGAGAGGAAGATACTGGAAAGAAGATGTGTGGGATCTGCTTGTCAGAGGAGCAGAGAAGAACAACGCGTGGAGTGCTTGATTGTTGTGCTCATTTCTTTTGTTTTGCATGTATAGTCGAATGGTCGAAGGTAGAGTCAAGGTGCCCTGTTTGTAAGAGGCGGTTTGAGACCATCACCAAGGCGTCCAGTTCAGATTCTGACGATCTAGGGTTTGGCGCCCCAAGGAAAGTCATCAAGGTCCCTAAGCGAGATCAGGTAACTTCTTTGAATTATTTTGGGTTATCTATATATTATTTTTCTGATTTAGAATTATGATTATTTTCTCTGCTTGTTTGGTTAGGTGTAATATAACATATAGGTCAAACAAAGGTGTCAAATAGATTTAATTTATTTCAATTGCTTTGAACTTGTGAGTGATGTCATATTCTCCTGAAAAGAGTAATTATCTTATCTAGATATCTAATTTGACTTGGGCAATCATTTACTGGTAACAAAAGATTCTGCCATCTTTTCCTCCAACTTTAAGCATGTTTTAAATCCATAAAGGCAGGGTACTAGATTTGGGTTGGGAATAATTTCTCTTTTAAGCAACTTTTGTCTCATCTCCAGTATATGAAAAAGTTTTTCAATTTCTATTGTATGTAATGAAACAGGTGTACCAGCCATCAGAGGAGGATATAAGGGGCATGCTGGACCCGTATGAAAATGTGTTGTGCATGGAGTGCCAGCAAGGCGGCGATGACAACTTGATGCTGCTGTGCGACATTTGTGACTCCTCAGCCCACACCTATTGTGTGGGCCTTGGTAACGCAGTACCAGAGGGCAACTGGTACTGTGACTGCTGCCGATCCGCTGGTGTGGGCCCCTCCAACCTGCCACCTCAACCGTCCATGGGCCCTGCCGACCCTGCTCCTACCGAGAATGATCTGTTTGCGAATCTGCAACCGACAGCTCCGTCTTATTCTCCACTTGAAATCGATCTGAATGCCCCTCCCAGAGATGCTCTTGAGGATCCTGGTGTGGGCCCATCACAGGTGGCGTCACCATCAGCTGGTGGGGCTGCCACACTCTCTGGCCGGCGGGCCATACGGAACCGGATACGGATTCTACTGTCCAACACCCGGCCAATGCAGGTTGTCAGAAGGAATGGAGAAGAACGAAATGGTGTTTTTAATGGTGTTGGGTTAGGCCTACGGGTTGGCGGGTCTGTTGGTCAGCAACGCAGTTTTCTGGCACCTCAAAGAGAGCGAGGTGGGCCCCACGATGTTGACAGGGCAAAGGATCAGGTGCGGTCAATGGTGAAGAATCACTTGAAACAAATTTGCTCAAACGCTCCACTAGGTATCAAGCAAAGTCTCTTATGATAAGACTCAGTTCTCTTATTTAGTTCATAAATTTGTTCATACACAGTGAAGCTGAGTTCTTTGTGCTCATTTTTTTTTTGTGCCATTGTGCAAATTGGGAAGACCGGGATGCATTCAAGGATGTAGCAAGAAGGGCCACCTACACAGTTCTAGCGGCCTGTGGATTTGGAGTCGAACACAACAGAAACCTTGTTTCGAATTCCATCTCTGCCCCGATTGGTTGCTCTCATGAAACTCGCTACTCAGAACAGACATCTCTTCTGGCTGGTTCTTGCTCAGCTTGTTTTGATTCCTTTGTCAGAGATGTGGCCGTCACCATACTTAATCGGGGTTAAAGAATGAAAGTAGACTTATTTTTTATTTATTTTTCTTTTCAATTCTTGATTAGATCGCCATTCTTGCCAATCTAACAAAGAAGACCTGTATTGAAGGTCATCTTGCCCCATTACCATTCCATTCGCAATAAATAAAGTCATTCCCTTCATACATGCCACCCCATCAATGTCCATTTCTTATTTAAAAGCAAAAAAATGACCCATTTCTTTTTTCTCTAATTTTTTCGGTCTCCTCTTTTCTTTATACCTGCCTTATAAAATTGAATTTAAGGATACATATCATTGAGAAAAGTGTAGCTGTATGTTTGAATTATTGATAATGATTCTGATGATGCTACCTGCAAAGATGGTTAATTTGTGCTTCCCGCTGGTATCTGTTTTAAATTATACATTTTTATACTTATTACGTTTTGGGAAGAAAAATCAATCCAATGTTGTGCTGAAAAGGTGCATTTTCATTCATTATAGCAACTATTTGACGGAAAAATGATTTAAGATTTGAACATATTCTATAACAAATGGTTTGCTTATTCAATATTAAAAGACTGCTAAGAAAGCTTTCCCAAATATCATAAAAGCAAGCGGGAAGGAGGTTAAAATTCAAACAAAAGGATTGGGGGAAGCTGGTTTGTTATGTTTTAGCTTCTAGATTTGTGTATTAATTGACCTCCATTGCTTGAAGAAGTCTCTCCATTTTTATCACTTGCGCAATACTGATTGGAGGGAAATGGAGAGGAAGAGGAATTATAAATACCTTAAATCTGGATATCGGTGACGTCAGCAATGAACAGTAGAATGCCTACTGTGTGCCGTCTGATTGAAAATCAACGGTTCATCTGATATTAAAAGTTTGAATGAACAGCAATACCTCTACTTTGTTCTGTCGGATGCAAAATGGAGGGATTGGATTATTACGCGCTGATGTTATCTGAGGTCATCCCACAAAATTATTTCCCGTCTCTCACATGTGCCAGGCGTCGTTTTTTCCTTTCCCAAGCTAACCACGTCATTCCGATGCTTCACTTTCTCTCGCTGACACCTCTCCTCTCTTCTTCCCTCCGTGTCGCTCAATCATGTTAGACAAGTCCATCTGCCACGCCTTCCTCGCTCTACCAAAAAACCTCTCTTTTCGACAACTCCACCTCAAGGCTTAAGCCTCTCATGCCTACCACCACTACTCTCCTCCACCTCCTCTCTACGACAAATTTCCACCTGAATTCCAATCCCAATCATCCGAAGACCAGGACGAAGCAGCTTTCGCGTAGTCCCTTCTGCACTGGTTCTGCTCTACCCCTAACTATACTTTTCAAATCCACTGACCGAAGGTGATTTTCACGAAGCACGCCATAATGATGCCTGGAACCGAGACCCGCCAGAGCCCGATCTAAGATGAGTTAATCTTCACGATGACAGTGGTTGTCTTGCGGATTGAGGCTGACAACACCGGCGGAGTCTGTGAAGTGGTGCTGTAGAAGTGCCATCAAGAAAGGATGGAAGACCGTGTCCACGAATTACAGGTAACACTTGAGATTTTCAGAGCAAGAAATTGGTTTCATCAAGTTTTGGATTGCTGTCGTAATGGCACTGTATGGGACTGATAACAGTGGGTAGAGGAGATTCTATGCGTACCAGTACACTAATGTCAGAAATCAGTTGTACCAAATAGTTGCATGTTTTATTAGATATATACAAAGGATGAGATTATTAACTTTGAAAAAGAGAAAATGCAAAGAAAAAATAATATGTATCATTTATCAAATACTGATTCTATTTGGATTGGCTATGTGAAAGTACCAGGACAAATGATAAAAAAGTGTTTAGGTGCGCCAATTAATCAGTTCTTAACAAAACATATATTTTACTTATGTCTGATTCTACTTTTTTTTTCACGTTTTGTTCCCTCATAATATGTATTTGATATCCTAAAATTTGGTGGAAATGCACAATTCATAACATAAAATAAATGGATTCACCACAACTCATTTTTATGGAATTATGATGTAAGAATTAAACATGGACTACCTTAAGCACCCTCAACGAACCCCAAAATACTGATCGGTACGTGCTTTTAGCTTTGTTGATTTATATTATGTGACTTTCTGTACATGCTTCTTGCTTATTCGTAACAATTGCATTTTTATTCTAATTTTTCAAATGAAGCAGTTGGAAACAACATTGACTACAGTTGTATTATGAGTGATACCAAGGTACTATGCCTAATATAGATTTGTCCGTACTATGGATTAATACCTTCATTTTCAAAACTCAAAAAGTTGATCTGAACCATTCCACGTGATCTTCACATGGAAATGTACTTGCTGACTAAATTTCACATGTTTTACAATTTTTTTAAAATTTTTTAAGATAGGTTGAAAATCATCACTTTTGCTTCTTGTCTTATTATTCTCAATGAAAAAGCGATGCCCTATGTCATCTGCTTCCTGATTGGTAACTATACTGCACCGGCTTGAGAAACAATGGGGCTGAGGTCCGTAATGCAAGGTCAATCAATTGTTAAGCCTATCGTCAGCTAAGGTGTTACTGGTCTCTTTGCGTGTCTCCTCCGGTACAGAGGTAAATACTATTTTTTTCCTTTACTTTTGTTTCTTTCTCAATGAAATTAGTATTTTACTTCTTTTTTTCTTTTTTTTCATTTCTCTACCAACTGAGTTAGCTGTTCAATGTTCTCTCTTAATGGCAATGAATTGAGTGTTCAATTGACTCAACATGTGCATATAGTGTCAGCCCTTATAGAAAAATGTCATCTTTCTCTCTGTTATTGTTGAAGTACTCAATTGGTGAGTTAATAGATTTGTAGTTCTTAGTGTTAATTCACTTTGAGGAGGGCATGTACCCATGTGTTGAACTGGTATGTAGCACCTCAGTGCATTTTCCTTGTATTTAGTCAATTGTACACAGGAGCTGACCAGTACTGTGGTTTATAACCAATTATACACTATATATTGCTTTGCTAAGAATAAAAATATAGCACATTAGACCTAATGATTCCTTATCCAAGCTTCCTGCTCTTGTCCAGTCTTCATAACAATAGAAGCTTCCAATTGTACTCTATATACAAAATTGTGCTTAATTTATTAGCTACATATGCCCCTGACATAACAAGTATCCTTTATATAGGCAGTCCAATCTTAATTAGTTTGCAATTGATATTGATTTTGTATTATTGCTCTTGTTGTATAGATGGCTACTAAACCCCCAACAGTTGATACTAATGCTCTTAGTCTCTTACTGACTTTGGTACACTTTCTTAAACTAATCTTTTTTAAATACTCCGTATGACTCTATTTTCTACTTCCTCTATTTAGGTTTCATTTAACTTTTTTTAAGAATTCTGAGTGAGTGAGATTTCATTGACACAATTAGTTTGAGCTTATTTGTTGTGAAGACTTCTATACTAGACAAAAGATTATATAGTAGGCATGTGTACAATAGAACTGTGGGAAGATTTACGATATCGCATAGATTTAGACTTTTTATTGATTTCAGTTTAAATACTTATTTTTCACTTTCTTTGGTATTTTTTTATGAGGTTATAAGCATGTCGAAGAAGAAGAAATTCTGGCAAAGGAGGAGTGTTGCACAGCTCCAGTAAGCTTACATTTCGATTATCTTATTTATGAATCATTTCTTATTTTTAAAAATCATCTAATTATGAAATATATTATGATTTCAGATTATAAAAAATGTTCCAAAGTGGTGATCCACCTCCAAAGGGCTTCAAAGCAATGCAATTTACAGACTCTAGGTCTGTAGTGAGACATGTACGATCTATTGTTTAGTTTTTGGTACTCTTAAGTGGTCGGGTCCTGTTGCAATACCAATGGTTTATCTTTTTTTCTATGATTTTGCATTTGTAAGCCTTACTAGTATGTACCAGTGGGCCTTGTACATACGTTTGTGATGTTATTAATCTGACAAGTACGTCCAATTAATTCAATTATATTCACCGAAATTTTTTTTGGAAATTATTGCAACATTTACATCTCGATTAACTTGTACCAGTTTGTACTTCCGAATTAAGGTTCCAAATGGATTATGTGCTACAAGCCCACAATAGATAAATAGAAGAAGGAAAAATGTGTCGTCCATTTACCCCAACATTCACAAAGAAAAATGATTGCGGCGTAGCCGCAACGACGCACCTAGTTCCTCTACAATATTGGATGAACTCCAATTTGTGGGCTTCATTTTGTGACCTGTTGGGCTTATCGGTTGATATCTTACGCGGTCTCTCTAAAGAAACCCATGAAGTATGGTTCAATGATCTCCTTCTCGGGACCCAAATTTAAACCAAGATTCACGCGGATTTAAACTATAGATCACTGTATAGGGATGGTTTGTTACAAAGGTTGACCGGTCAAACATATAACAGAACAACGTATTGGAAAGTTTGTTACGGATGTTGACTGGTCAAACCATTCAGTAAATTGATTAACTAAATTGGTTTGGCTGATAGTTAGGCATGGAATACTTCTATGAAAAGGGGAACAGTCTGTATAATTCAAAATCGCTTGTTCTTCAATCTCTCTTCGCTTCTATGTTCTAACTCAGGAATAACGCTAATGCGGAATCCTATTCCGCTATTTTTTTTTTTTTAATTAAGACTTTGCGTCATGTTTCATCACTGAAATAGACGGTTGTCTGTACATCCACAATTTGATGCAGTGTGATCACTACAAACCCACATCATAGTTAACTTGCCAAAAATAACATATCACTGCCTTAGCTCAAAATCAAATCGGCTATTCCACTATTATTTTATAGGAGACTAGGAACTGGGATTCAAAGAGCCAAAGATGCGACAATTTGGCGTTCTTCAATCTTCTATTTGTTTTTGGCTAATTATAATTCATTTTAATTGAGTTAACTCAATTTGCTAATTTGTATTTGAATCATCAAGGTTTAAAAATAGAGAAGCTAATCTAAAGTTAGCTCTATTCTTGAGTGATCCAAACACATCCTTTAATGAAATGTTGATTAACAGCTATTTTAATTCTTTAATTAGTTGCTAACCTCATTAACCCTACCATATATTCATCCAAACACTAACTCACTTTTATGATGCAATGATATCAAAACACGAATCATATCACCTAAGGTACCTTTTTATTTGAATTTGAATACTATATCCGTTCGTTATATATTACCAAGAAACTTAAAAAGTGCTTGAGCCAGATTGACACGAATTTGATCGAACAGTCCAAATTCACATCCACGGTGTTGTGCACCTTATTAATTACAAACATGCTCCACAAAATTCATGCTAAGAGAGCAACATGAAGGAAGAGAAAGAAAAGAGGCTGCCGCAATTCTCCTTGCTGATTCTTACACTCTAATTTGAAAAGTACAAATTTGGAAACTTTATATAGAGCGTTACTCTCGTTACAGTAGCACTTTTTCTTCTTTTCCTCTCTAATTTTGTTCTTTTGAAGCGGATGATCAGCATGAATAGTCCGCGTTCCTCTCCACTTTTTCTTCATTTTCGTTCCTTGCCTTTAATGAAAAACTTTCTATCCCTCTCTAGAGTACAGCCTAAACAACGTACATCGCAAAATTAACAACACTCATAAAAAACATAACACACTAAAACTTTGTGAATGCAATCACATACGCTATATTTTTTCTTTGTGACAACAAATGATCCACGAATAAAATGCCTTTTTCCTTGTTTTTATTTATTTCTAGCTGACATTTTTACTCTCAATTGGTTTGTTGTAAACGTGACTGACAACAAATTATTTAGAAGTTATTAAAAGTTTTTGTTTAAAGCATATTTTATTACCTTTTGCATTACATTATTATCTTAGATGATAAATTACGTACCTTTTTGTACTTTCTTTTTTAAGTAAAAATAAGGGTCAAACTAGCAGGGGTGAAAACAAGCGAAGCGGATAGTGGTAAAACAATATCCATATTTTATTTTTTAATTTTTGAATACGAATACGAAGTGGATATCAGATAGATACATATACAGATCTGAATTAGATTGGATATTTATTAAAATAATATAAAAAAATTAAAGTTCATATTATTTATTTAATTGTAATGGTGAATAATATAGATTTTTCATAATATATATTAAAATATATGATATATATCTTCTATTTAAATACAAATAATTAAAATATAAAATTATATAGTATTCTTATATACACAAATATTCAAATATCAAATAACTACATCTACATTTTCATATACAGATATACAAATCGAATATTATCCATACGTTTTCACATCTACAAGACTAGCCCTCATTGACCCTTTTGTATTTTTGTACTACTATATTTTTTTCACGATCCATAGTCCAAACGCAATCACACGCGCTAGCGATTCCGCGTACAGGTGCCGCTAGAGGAGAACGTCAAGCGAAATCAGCTTCCATTCGATGATCAGATCATGAGGCACGTATCAGTAATCTAAACCTTTCGTTTCCAATCAAACTGTTCTCAGAGCGAATCGTGTCATTCATGCGCTCTTACCACCTCACATTGCCGCTTCACCAGATTTTGCTTCTTTGCCCCTTGAGACCTCGTAATGGACCTAAAGGTTGCACAATCAGTCAGGTCAACCAAAGCTACCTAGTACGTACAACTAAAACGAATTGAACGCCGGAATTTAATCCCAACGACCTGTGGCCATTACAATGTACCATGTCTTGTGGCCTTTACAATGCAGCATGAATAAAGGTAACATAATATTTGTGTTTAGATCCGGACCATTTGATCAGAATTGAAGACTTGGAGGGTTTTTAATTTTGTGTGAATTTTGATCATGACAGGAGAGCTAAAACCTAATGTCATCCTCTATCAATATCTCAATTAGATATTGAGTAAAATTTATTTAAGCTTAATAATATATGGAAATATTCTTTTAAATATAATAATTATATATGTTAACAAGTATCAGTACCCAATCATTATAATCAATTAGAGCTTTAAGAACAAACAAAGCAATTTGAGTACATTATATATGTTTCTTCTTAATTCCACTAGCTAGGCCAATAAAAGAAGTCTCTTGTAGAAAACATTAATTGCTTAAACATTGTCATTTATGTTTTTCTTAATTTCAGTTTCTAAATCCATCCACCAAAGAAAGTATCTTTTGTACTGGTAGACCATTACAAAGACATAAACATAAACATTGTAACAGCAACACATTGATCTAGTTGCCATTAACTGATTTCCTAGGCGCCGCTCCATTCCAAAAATCCCCAATCTACTCTCCCTGTACTGTGCTCCATCAATCCGACATGCAGCATGCATTAGCGTTCATGCACCCTGAGAAACCTTACCTCTTAAGCTCCTGCAATAACACTTTTTTTTTTTTTTACATCTTTTTTGTTTTCTAGCAAATTAAACCTTGCACCGATTTCAATACACGTTTAGCACAAAATGTCTCTCTCTATATTAATGCATGTCTCCTGTTTGGATACCACCAGTCCACCATCGCCATTGCCTCATACACATGCCTTCAATGGAGGCCTTCTACTCTCGGTGCCTCATTGAAGAAGAACGCCTTTTAAATGATCTCTTGTCAGTGCCGCAAGACCGTCCTGACCTTCAAATCCCTTTGATCTCTCGCATGTTGTCACAATGTGCCGAGTATTCCAACCGCAAGTCCCAACTTGCCGAACGAGACATTTTTCAGGTATTCTCGGCATTATGGCTTACTCCAGTTGAGCGAACATTCCTCTGGCTTGGCGGCCTGAAACCCGACATCATATTTCATTTTGTGCCATCGAGTCATAGCAATGATCAGAGAAGGGAGGTGGAGCAGTTGAAAAGGCAGGTGGTGCAGAGACAGACAGAGCTGGAAGAGAGGATGCGGCACGTTCAGGAGGCCATGACGATTTTGATGACTTTAGCAGCGGTGCATGGATATGTCAGAAATGGCGAGGTGAGAGGTGAGGCGGCATTGAGGGTGGCTGAGATAATGCGTGTAGTGTTTTATGATGCTGATACACTGAGGAGGCATGTTGTTACAAGGATAATTCAGATACTGAGCACTGCTCAGACGGTGCTATTCCTCGTGTCAGGTGTAAACTTCCATCTCAGGTTGCGCCAGTATGGTTTGAATGGCAATGCAAGGGATTGATGGAATTTTTTTTGTATGCATGGAAGCCTTCTTAAATTTTGTGCGATGCGATGGATGTCTGGACTCAGCTGGGTGATTAGCAGAGGGGGATCAGTTTACTGGGAAATTTGCATCTGCTGTCATGATTGGGTTATAGCTAGAGCATCGTTTTCTCGTTGTTCTTTCTATTTCCTACCCGGTTTAATTAATAATTGGATAATAAGAAGAACTAGCCTTTATTTAGTGACAACATG
Source organism: Carex sylvatica (assembly GCA_964058845.1). NCBI lineage: Eukaryota > Viridiplantae > Streptophyta > Magnoliopsida > Poales > Cyperaceae > Carex > Carex sylvatica. The sequence continues at coordinate 35,435 of CAXKVR010000418.1, forward strand.
ATCTCTATATGAAAAGTTATGAGTTTAAAATTCAGATGGAGAAAATTATTTGTTGTATTACATAAATATTAAATAGTTGAGTAGTTTGATCTCCGACCTTTACTCAAAAAAAAAATAAAAATAATCGAATAATAAGTAAACTTTTATGGGAAAATTCGACTACTCGGACCGTCCGAATCATTTAATAATGACAAACAAAGAACCATTAAACGAAAGAAAGTCGGAATTATAGATATTCTCCGATCAAATAATTAATTAATTATTACCTAAACAAAGTGCTTCTTCTTCTTATTTTTTCCCCTCAAATCAGCACTATATATATATATATATATATATATATTATGAAATGCCGTTGTAATTAGTGTATATGGATAAGGTGATTATTGTACTAATAACCGAAGTTTATACTCAAATTAGAATCTCATTCTATTTCTTGATATAGTACTAGTTTCGGTCTAATAGTTGTATGCAATGATAGGCAGCAGTGATTGAACATACTTTAAAACTCTAGAACTTGATTCTAATTTTCCTTATGCCATCAAATTTTCTTTTATTCTAATTACAATATAATTGACTACAACAACAACAAACCATAAACTAATATTTCCCAAAAGTTAAAACACACATCAATCAAATAATGTATTTTAACTCTTATTTTTTTTATTTAAATAAGTTGGGAACGAGTTTCTCAATTATATATATATAGAGAGAGAGAGTTGGGCTCTGGTACTTCGCGAAATAAAACGAGCCACGTTTATATCTTCAATTTCAAAGTTCAAAATATCGATCCAAACCGTTCAAATTGATCTCCATATTAAATTGTGCTTGGAGACCAAATTTTATATTTTCTTTAGAATTTTTTTACTATTTCTTTAGAATTTTGAAAATCGATGTTTTTCAAAAAATTATGGACCATCAAATACAACGATTTTCAAAAATTCTAAGAAGTTGTAAAATTTTTCCAAAAAATATATATATTTGGTCTCCAAGAACAATTTAACATGGAGATCAACATGAACAGTTCGGATCGACGTTTTGAGCTTTAAAATCGCAAAATATGAGTGTGAAGGTAAAACACTCGTTTTACTTCATGAAGGACCATAGCCAAACTCTCTCTCTCTCTATATATATATAGAGGTTGGCTAAGCTCAAAACGTGTTTTCCTAGCCCTAGGAACAAATGACTCAGTTTTCACATTTTCAAAATTCAAACAGTCGATCCAAACTGATAGATGTTCAATCTATATTAAAATGTGCTTGGAGACTAAATTTTATATTTTTTGAATTTTTTTTACTATTTATTAAGATGGTTTGAAAGTTACTGTCTTTCAATGGTGCAAAAATTTAATAAAAATAGTAAAAAAATTCCAAAAAATATAAAATTTAGTCTCCAAGCATATTTTAAGATAAATTAAATATCTAACGATTTTGATTGACTATTTTAACTTTGAAAATTAGAAAACCGAGTCGTTTATTCCTGAGGTTAGGAAAAAATATTTTGAGCTTAGCTAACCTCTCTCTCTCTCTCTCTCTCTCTCTCTATATATATATATATATATAGAGTAGTCTACCATACATTGCAATGCATAGGCACCTCTATGCATTGGACTATAAATCACCATATTCAAAGTCCAAATGACCGATCCAAACCGTTCATCTTGTTCTTCATATTAATATGTGCTTGGAGACCAAATTTTATATTTTTTGGAATTTTTTTACTATTTATTAAGCCACATTGAAAATCACTGATCCAACGGTTACAGTAAAATCAAAAGGCACCGTTGGATCAGTAATTTTCAAAGTGACTTAATAAATAGTAAAAAAATTCCAAAAAATATAAAATTTGGTCTCCAAGCACATATTAATATGGAGAACAAGATGAACGGTTTGGATCGGTCATTTGGACTTTGAATCCATGATTTATAGTCCAATGCATAGAGGTGCCTATGCATTGCAATGTATGGTAGACTTACTCTATATATATATATATATATATATATATATGTATGAGGAGGGATCCAATTACCATAATTTTGAGTTACCACAACTATTTTTTACATTTTCAAAGTCTAAATCGTCGATCCAAACCGTTCAACATAATTCTTACAGTAAAATGTGCTTGCAGATCAAATTTTACATTTTTTTGAATTTATTTTACTATTTATTAAGTATTTTATAAAAACTAGTCAAATTCAGACCATTAAAATTTGTATCCATCTTAATAAATAGTAAAAATTAAAAAAAATATAAAATTTAATTTGGAAGCATATTTTATTGTGGAGATCATGTTGGACGGTTTGGATTGACGAGTTAAAATTTGAAAATATAGAAAATAATCGTGGTTGCTCAAAATTGTGATAATCGGGTACCCTCTCTCTCTCTCTATATATTTTACAAGAGGTTTTTAAATGAAGATTTTTTTTGTAAATATTAAATAGTTGGTTGATTTAACCTCTAATTTTTACTAAAAAAAAATTTCAATTATATTTGCTACATGTAGATGGAATGAGTAGGTTATTATGTTATTTTAAAAGTACGTACGACCGCTTATGTTTATACAATACATGTTATGTTCATAAAAACACGCATTGCATCATCAACAATGTGCATATATATATATTTTTTTCGATTTTTTTTTTTTGTAGAAAATAAAATATTATTTAGTAAGTTGGAATTTCTGTTAAAATAACCATTACGTGTACTATCTGTGATCCACAACGCATGATATATTTCAAAATATTTCTAAAATTGCTCAATCGGGTTATTCATGCATGCATTGAATCCACGTCACCAGCTTCGGCCAGCCTTTTCTATCTCTCCCCCTTTTTTGTATTGATGATTCCGTTTTTGCTTCATGGCCCCCTAAGAACCCGAACAGGTTTCGGTTGGCCTATATAAATTATACCGCCACACAATCAAAAATTCAAAAACACAGATTCAATCATAATTTATTGTGGCACTTGCAGTGTGGCACATTTTGCTGTGAACATCAACAGCCACATCGACAAGCAAATAGCAAAATAAGACATTATTAATTTCTTACTTGAACGGAAATCAAATATATTTTACAAAATAAAAATTAATAAAAATAGTATCCCTATACGTACGTATTAATAAACGACAAAAATAAGACTTTATACTAGGTAGCTGAAGCAAGCACTTTTTTGTATTATATATTTTATATATTACAAATAATATTATGTGTCCTGAGAGCGACGTTTTTTTTTTCTTTTTTTTTTCTTTGCGTAATTGTGTTATATATATATATATATATATATGAACCTGCTAGCATGCTACGCGTAGCATAGAGGGTCTCCATGCAATGACTCAATATTTTACTTTTCAAAATTCTAACGGTCGATCCGAACCGTTAATCTTGTTCTCCATATTAATATGTGTTTGGAGACAAAATTTTATATTTTTTGGATTTGTTTTACTATATTTTTAGATTTATTGAAAATCACTGTTTTTTATGGTCCAGATTTGCTGAAAACAGCGATTTTCAATAAATCTAAAAAAATAGTAATAAATTTCAAAAAAATCTAAAATTTGGTCTCCAAACACATATTAATATGGAGAACAAGATGAACGGTTCGGATCGACCGTTAGAATTTTAAAAAGTCGAATATTGAGCCGTTGCACGGAGACCCTCTATGCTAAGCATAGCATATTAGCATATTCCTATATGAGGAGGGTTCAAATGCACTCAAATTTTGGTGCACCCAAATGCACCCTATCTTTTATCTCCATTTTCAAAGTCAAAACAGTTAATCTGAACCGTTAGATGCGATCTATATATTAAGATGTGCTTGGAGACCAAATTTTACATTTTTTGAAATTTGTTTACTACTTTTTTATATTTATTGAAAATCGCTGTTTTTTATGGTCCAAATTTGCTAAAAACAGCGATTTTCAATAAATCTAAAAAAATAGTAAAATTTTTTTAAAAAATATAAAATTTGGTCTCCAAGCACATCTTAATATATATATCGCATCTAATGGTTCAGATTGACTATTCAGACTTTGAAAACAGAGAAAAATGATTTGAAAGATAGGGTGCATTTGAACCCTCATCTTCCTATATATATATGAGGAGGGTTCAAATGCACCCAAATTTTGGTGCATCCAAATGGACCCTATCTTTTATCTCTATTTTCAAAGTCCGAATAGTCAATCCGAACCGTTAGATGCGATCTATATATTAAGATGTATTTGGAAACCAAATTTTATATTTTTGGAATTTTTTTACTATATTTTTAGATTTATTGAAAATTGCTGTTTTTATGGTCCAGATTTGCTAAAAACAGCGATTTTCAATAAATCTAAAAAAATAGTAAAAAAATTTCAAAAAATGTAAAATTTGGTCTCCAAGCACATCTTAATATATAGATCGCATCTAACGGTTCGGATTGACTATTCGGACTTTGAAAACAGAGAAAAATGATTTGAGAGATAGGGTGCATTTGAACCCTCCTCTATATATATATATATATATACACAGAGAGAGAGAGAGAGAGAGAGAGAGTGACTAATATGCTTTCGGTAGCATATGGGCTGAAATGCTACCGATCCAAATTTAAAATTTCAAAATTCAAAAAGTCGATCTGAACCATTAGATGTGAAATCTATATTGAAATGTGTTTGGAGACTAAATTTTATATTTTTTTGAATTTTTTTTAACTATTTATTAAGCCACTTTGAAAATCGCTGATCCAACGGTTCAGATCGACTTTTTGGTCTCCAAGCACATTTCAATATAGAGATCGCATCTAACGGTTCAGATCGACTTTTTGAATTTTAAAATTTCAAATTTAGACCGGTAGCACGTCGCCCAATATGCTACTGAAAGCATATTAGTCACTCTATATATATATATATATGTTTAGCTGAGGAGTGATATGTCACTAATTTGGGTTATGTCCCTAATTGATTTTGACATTCATTTTGAATCAACAATTTAAAATTTGAAAATAAAGATATGAACGGAAAATAAAATATATTTTTTTTTCAAAACACTAACTCAACTCAAAATAAAAGACCAATAAAAGATAATATAACTAGTTAACATGAAAACGGTATAATTAGTTCCTTTATATTTTACAAAGGTCAAAGGACATATATACATCATATTTGAATTCATTTCATTCATGAATTACCGATGGTATCCACTATTATATTCAAGTCACCATGAGAAATGAACATGTATTACATGCATGCAACCAACAAAAGAACCGTCACTTAAACATAGTATATATATATATAGTTGAAAGAGTCAAAAGACTCAAGCTATATATAATTAACTTGTCCCCTGACTGCACTACTATATATATTCATGTAACTTACCTCCTAAGTTTTTCAATTTAACACACTAAAAAAAAACAGAAAACCAAAGAAACAAAGAAAACCTCCAAACATCTTCCCAAAAAAACATAAAGACGAATTTCATGTCCGCATCTCCCCCTTGTATAAATATATATATTTATGATGGGCACCTTGTCCCCTCAACACCCAGCTATGGATGCCTTGTACTCACAATGGCTCCATGAAAAACAAGACCTCTTGATTCATCTCTTATCTGTACCGCAAGACCGTCCGGACCTCCAAATCCCTCTGATCAATCGTATGTTGTCGCACTGTGCCGAGTATTACAACCTCAAGTCTCTACTCGCTGAACAAGACATTTTTCAGGTATTCTCAGCTAACTGGCTTACTCCAGTTGAGCGGTCGTTCCTCTGGCTCGGCGACGTGAAACCCAGCATGATCTTTCAGTTTGTGCCATCAAGTCTCATCAATGATCAGAGAAGGATGATGGAGCAACTGAAAAGGCAGGTAGTGCAGAGACAAACAGAGTTGGAGGAAATGATGCGACAGGTGGAGGAGACGATGACGGTCTTGATGGCTCTGGCAGCAGTGCATGGACCGATCAGAAATGGAGAGACGCGAGCTGATGTGGTACATAGGGTGGCGGAGATGATGCGCGCAGTGTTGTATGAGGCTGATAGGTTGAGGAAGCATGTTGTTATTAGGATAATTCAGATTCTAAGCACCGGTCAGACGATGCAATTCCTCGTGTTGGCGGCAAACTTCCATCTCGGGTTGCGCCGGTACGGTTTGCAGTCTTTGCACCGTATGGCACCCGAAACAATGATTAATTTTGGTTAGATTTGGGGTGTTATCTGATCATGATATGTCTTTCAAATGGAGTGAGGTGGTTGGTTGGATATCGGATCAAATTCAGTTTAATACTCAGTTAAAGTTATCCAATTTACATCAAGATACGCGTGCACTTATACATATAAAATATTAAAAATTATCTCTAAATTTTTAATGCGAATTAAATAACTCTTATCTGTCATCGACCGCCACCTATCCCCTTTCAAATCCGTTTTTCTTAGCCAACATAATTAAGTATAGCTCAAACATATAAATAATAATTAATTCGGAAAATTTAAATCAAATTAATATTAAATATCCCAAATTAAAACATGACAAACGACATCATTTACTGGTCAAAATACCAAATTAAAACGGATTTGAAAGGGAACAGGTCGCGGTCGATGACAGGTAAGAATTATTTGATTCGCATTAAAAAATTTAGAGATAATTTTAATTTTTTATATGTATCAAATGCACGCGTCTCTTGATGTGAATTGAATAACTTTGATTGAATATTAAACTGAATTTGATCCGATATCCAACCAACCACCTCACTCCATTCGAAAGACATGATCAGATAACACCTCAAATCTAGCCAAAATTGATCACTATGTTGTGCGCCATACGGTGCAAAGACTTCAAACCGTACCAGCGCAACCAGAGATGGAAGTTTGCCTCCGACACGAGGAATTGCACCGTCTGACCGGTGCTCAGAATCTGAATTATCCTAATAACAACATGCTTCCTCAATCTATCAGCCTCCTACAACATTGCGCGCATCATCTCCGCCACCCTCTGTTCCGCATCACCTCTCACCTCTCCATCTCTGACCGGTCCATGCACCGCTGCCAGAGCCATCAAGGCCATCATCACCTCCTCCACCTGCCGTATTGTTTCCTCCGACTCTGTCTGTTTCTTCATTTCTCCCTGCCGCCATGGTTTCAGAGAGGGACAAGCTTATTTTCAGAGAGTAACAACATAGAATCGAATACGTTTTTTCATTAAATTCCAAAATCCATAAGAAGCAGTTGCGCCTCTTAGACCAATACAGATCCGCCCCTGATAGTTTCATTGTCACTTTTTGAATCGCATTCGAAAAGATCTAAAGCAAACTCCTCATTCCAATGTGGTTTGTTAAACATGTACAAACCCTTAATTACCAATGATCAGGGCGGATTGCTCTCTGAAATTCATATCATATCATATCATATATCAAATGTTAAATCAAACATTAAAATTACCAAAATATAACATACGTTAACTATCAAACATATCTCATTTCCAAACAAATTGATGTCCAACGTACCTTGATGTCCACGAACACGGGTACATATTATGATTCAAACAAAATATAATTTAAGACAATGATCAGAAAAATGTTACATATATAATCTGCCCACGTTAATTTCAACATCAGCTCGACTCTTTTGAATACCTATATGAACTGGTGTACCTCGAAAATGATTTATCTTTTGTTGAGCACTTAGTTTTTTTTTTTTTTTTTTTTTGAGAAAGACTTGGTAACGCTGTTGAGCACTTAGTCGATTACGAAAACCAAACCAAATGATCGGACAGAAATAACAAGATTATACCAAATGATCGAAGGATCAATCACAAACATTTAGTTTATATCAAGCCTAAATTAAATGATCGGGTACAAATTAACAATCAGGTTAATTATATCAAAGCCGAATTAAAATGTCAGACACGGATCTCGGTTTATATTAAACCCAAATTGAAAGATTGGGCACAAGCATCCAGTTATCTATCAAACCCAAATCAAAGAATAAGCCATAATCACCTATTTTAATTATAAAGCCCAATATAATGATCGGGCACATGCATCCGTTTTAATATCAAATTCAATCAAAGTATCATGCACAAATAACCGGTTTATATTAAACCCAAATTGCATAATGAACACAAACATCTTGTTTATTTCAAAATTAACAAAAAATAAAGAAAATATATTTGAAATAATTAAATCAAAACATTACCTCGTAACAGTACTCTTGAAATATTTTTTTATTATACCCACCTATGATGATTTTACTTAGCTACAGTAGTTAATTTGTAAGTTGGGAGGTTCTAAGCATAGTGACAAATGAATAGTTTAGATTTGGTTCAGTGGGATCAATAATTTGTTATTCGAGAATAATTCAGGAATAATTCGATGTCACAAGAAAACCCAAACTTCTCATATTTGCATTATCAAGGACCGCACGTCTCAAAGTCCTCTTTCCAGCCAGGACCGAACACCTTTATATATTGCCCAACCGCAGAGCGGACATCTAATGCATCAAAAAAAAAAAAATCTTTTTTTTTTTTACATTTTTTTCGGGTTTTATTCGCGAATAATGCGAATAAAACGCATTATATATTTTTTCACGTGTTATTCGGTATTTGATTCAAAAACATCAAAAAAAAATTATACGCAAATTATACATGAATATATAATTCACGTACTATAGTAATTTGGGACTCCTAGGTAGAGGTGTAAATGGTCGTATAGTGATTAAACCGTATCTCTATCCGTTATAATTTTTCAGATACGGATACTGTTGGGATTTGTGGTACTTAAGGCAGCGATTTTAAAAAATTAACAAGAAAAGTACCAAAGGAACATCATGTGCGACTGAAACCAAAACAAAATATATTTTCAAATCAATGAGTATCATACCTTTAGTTTCTTGTCTCCAAACAAAAAATGAAGATCCTTGAGATGTAGGATTGTAGCCTCCACCTCATTGTTGATAGTGGTTGATGTCTTGCAACGCCTTGATGGTTAATACGTGCGTGACCTAGAACGCTTTGCACCAAGATTAGACTCGAAAGTAGAAGTCCTACAAGGTATCCACCAAAAAACTAATTAGAAACTAAATATTCCTCTTCCAAGATAGTACTAATTTGATTGCTCCTTAATCCATATCCTCCAAAAAAACTTGATCTTGATTCTAGAGTTTGTTATTTTTCAACACATGAGAGATCAAAACTGAAGAAATAGAGTATTTCGGCAGAGTTTCAACTCTCTAAAACAAAGGATGATACTTCTAAGTAGTAGAGACCTCTTTAAATAGCCTACATACAGTTTACAAGCAGTTATCCACGTCCTAGATGTTTTTCCAATGATTTTCACTCAGCCAAAATTAGCATTCCAAAAAAACTGCTTTCTGTGCAGCTATTTTGACCTCAGTTTTGGCCGAAAACCGTCGATTTTGGCCTTGGCCGAACATATTGTTTTCTAGCACTTTGGTTTTGGCTAGGAACTGAGCCCGAAACTGTCCGAAACTGACTTTGTTTTGGCCAAAAACTATTTATGTTTTGGCCATAAATTGTGATAAAAATTCACAACTCTTTGCAACTCACAAAAACTCCTTTTTGCAGCACACAAAGGTTCTTCCTACAGCCCACAAAGGTTCTTCCTGCTTGATCTTTTTGAATATTTGAATTGAATTAAACTATTTAATTAAATCCAAAATAACATATAATTATACCCATAATTATTATCTCATGTTTAGTTAGAGAAACCAATTTATTAAGCATATCACATATGTCAAATAAATCAAAGAACATTTCTAATTAATTCCTTATTAGTGTGACCTTGTGAGATCTATGTCATTTGGCAATAAAATCTGAAAAGACACAGATGATAAGGACTTGCTATATCACGATCCCTAAGGTAACAATTGTCTCGTGTCAATTTCATGTCTCATGATATCATGAATAGATCCAAGGTAGAAATGTGTCATCATTGCAAATCTACTCATTTCTTAATTCTGAAATAATTCAGTAATTATGATTAACTCTTTAATTATATGTGCACATATTTATATTATTTAATCAATGGGTCTAGTGATATCATCACTTATTTATATGAGGGACATTGGTATTCGTGATAATTACTATCTCTCCACATGAGAGACACATACTTAGATGGAATCTGTATGACTGCCAGTTACGAAGAACGTTGGATAATACCTAACGAATACGCATTATCATGTGAGAAAAATAATAACCTCATACCTTAGAATTTCAGACACAAATAAAAATTAATGACACAAACATAATATATATTAAATGTTTTATTTTGGTCACGTCTAATCTCCTAATCTCCATCAGGTATCCATTTAATTAGATTGACAACTCATTGTCATATGATCTGCAGAACATGATCATCATTTAATCTAAATGTTAATATTTCATTGATAATTAATGTTCCTTGTTAATTACCAAGACTAGGTACACTTTAGAGTATTTATTAACTCCTTTATAGAGTTCTACAATTCCAAGTCCTCAACCTAAATGATCTATAAGTAATAAAATGCTCAAGAAACAAGATGATAAATAAATCATCCAATTACATGAACAAAACTTAGAAAATAATCATCCTATGATTGGTTTCTAGATCATAACTGTTATGCGCAAAGCATATACACAAAGCTTCAGTACAGCGAGCTGTACTTTGTTTAAAACCTTGATTTAGCTCCCGAATTAGATTGCAAGTATACAACCTTTATCGAATGGTATAATCATGTATCGATCCACAGGGAACGATTCAATTCTGGACTTTAGCTTAGCTTAGTTAGGTACTAGAAGTAATGAAAGGGTAATTTGGTTTGTTTATATTTTCTAAGTTCAATAACAGTAAATGACAGCAATTAAAAGTTTGGTTTACTTGATTATAAAATGAATTTTTCAGGATTTTAGACTTTGTCTTTCAACTCTGCCTCTCTGATCCCTTCACGCGACTCGCATACCTTTGTATGCGACCCGTGTGACGCGACCCGCATGCTCTCACATGCGAGTCGCGTGGAACTCGAGTGAATGCAGCATGTGTCTGATCTTTAGCTATTTACTTGTGTAAGGATCCATTGACCGTACCTAAAGTTCTTAAATCTCAACTCTCGTTATATGACTTAATGAACTTGGTAAGAAAATGCAACTTCACCTTCTTAGATCTCATACCTCTAGAGTATTCAATTCTAAGTCATTTGTCTGGTTTACTAAAGGTATCCACTATTTTTCAATAGATGGAAATTTCACCTCTCAGTTACTATTGATCTCACATCTCAGATCAAAGATCTACCTCAAATACTTGATCTAATTGTAAGAAACATCAAGGCCAAAATACTAGAAGAGATGCTATAGACATTCAACAGTAGACAACAAGATTCATTGAAGTAATTTCAATCAAGCAATAGAAATAATACTCAGGCAAATGAACAGAAATATAAACTTAGATCTAAACATCATGCATTACAAAACAGAGTTTTAAACTACATCTTAACCCTAGAAACTAAAAGATCTACTCAATCATGATCAAGAAAGAAAGAAAGAAAGAAAGTAAAGAAAGAACAAATCATAATAAACCCGAAGAAGAAGAAAAGAAGATCTGTGAAGCTTTCCAATTTTCACTGCTCAGCTCTCCCGCTTAATCTCTCTTTTTGAACCTCTCCCTTCAATTCTCTTCGATCCTCTGGTTAGTGGCAGAGGATGTCCTTTTATAGCCTTCCCAAACGCCCCTTTCATCTTTGGGCCTTAATTGGGCCTCCGCCTTCTGCTCTGGAAAACTCCGATGCGGCTCGCGTCAGGGTTGATGCGGGTCGCATCATAGTTTGTCTGATGGGGCTAGCGTCTGTGGTAGCATCAGAGTGGTAACGCGGGTCGCGTGGCATGGATACGAGTCGCATCAAAGTCTATCTGATGCGGCTAGCATCTGTGGTAGCATCAGAGTGGTAAGCGACTCGCGTGAGGGTTGATGTGACTCGCATGCACAGTCTCAAATTATCAGTTATCTTCTGATTTTGTCAATTTATCTGCAAATAAGAATGAAAATGCATCAGTACCACATTCGATAGATATTTAATGTAATAGACGCTATTTAATTGTTTAAAACACAAATTTTGGTACAGAAATTGGTCTGAATAATAGATCAAATATGGTGATATCAAATTCTCCCAAGCTGAAATATTGCTTGTCCTCAAGTAAAGAGTAATGCCCTAATAGATCCTAAATGTAAGGTAAATGTAAAAACTTACATGAGTTATTTATATCACTAATTTCGAAAATCATTTGGATAACAATTTGGACACGTCTTAAACCAATTTTAATTCACTCCACATACTGACCACTTAAACCTCTCATTTTGAGATGTTTTGATATTCGTAAAGACGAATCACTCAAATATATCAATATTCATTCTTTAACTGAAGCTATACCCTTATTCGTGATAAATTATACAAGTTTAATGCCCCCCCCAAACTTGGTCCAAGTTTGAGTCAGAAAGTTGCGGACTTGGTGTGTTGGTATATGCAGATATCATCTTATGTTCTGTCGAGCTCAAAGGCATCCAAGTGGATTGTGTCAGTACTCTTATTTTTGTTTCAACAATTGGGAGACGAGCTCAAAGGCACCCCGAAGGACTTATTGCCATTACTCTTATGTTCTCCATCTTTTCAATTACTTTCAATTTTTTTTTAGCATATACCATGAATACACACATGCACTGGTATTCTTTCATACTAATGGATATCCCAATCTTTCTTTATTGTTAAATCTCATTTTCCTCTATTGAAAGGTACAGTTCATATTCCAAATGTTTATTTGATACAAATTAGGTATTCATCCTTTCAATTTCTCAAAACAACCTCATTCTAATCAGTTATGTGGTCAACCATGGAGTTAGTTTTAATCAATTCAAGGTTATGTTAATTATTACCAAAATGGTTTTCAAGACTACCTGATTCAAATATTGCACGTAAACATGGGTTAAACAAGAAAACAACTAAATCAACCCTGACGCTAGCCCCAAGTGCAGTCCGAGCTTTGTCCGCAAAGCTTCAAGACTGAAAGATAAAGAAAAGTAAAGCAAGGGGAAAGGAAAACAAACCTGATCACTACTGGGATGGAGGTGGATCGGGCCAGTACTCGTGCTCCTCACAGAAACGCTAATCCTGCATCTGCTCCTCAAGAGCCTGAAGCCGCGAGCCCTGGGATGTCAAGTCCATCCGGATGTCCTGGAGAGTGTCGCCATGCTCAATCAGAGTGGCCTGAATGGCAAGCTGAGAAGACCGCATGTCGATCTGAGTAGCCTGCATGGCAGAGATAAGGCTGTACAAGTCCCCGAGGGTAGGATCGGGTGGGTGGGAGGGGACTGCCGTAGAGGGTGAGGCATGGACCTGGTGAGAAGAGCTGGGGACATCAGTCATATCCACATCAGCAGCGAAAGAAGAAGGAGGGTGAAATGGAACATGTGGGATGGAGGGGCCTAGTCAGCTGGCTGTGGTCCAGTGAATAGCCAAGAGCGTTCGTCATAGAGTAGAGGTGCTCGGATGGGTAGTAGATACTGAGTACCATTTGGCATGCGCCAAAAGTATCTATCTGGGTGGTTGGCAGGACCACGCTCAATCTTGATGAAAGCTGCTGACTGGTAAGCCTTGGCATCCAGGAGGATCCGACTCCTGTAAAGTGTAAAACCCTCGGTCGAGATGCCGAGATGGTCAGCAATAAGGGTGACATAGGCGCCAATGTGGATAGAGCCACCTATCTTCTTGTTCTGCTGGATAGTGAGCCAGTGACGAACCATAAAAAGCATCAGATCGGGCCGCTCTAACTCTTGGTTGCTACGGAGCATGTGGTCCATCAACTTGAGATCCTCCTCATTAGCACGAGCAGCTGTCTCGCCGCGTATGAAGATAGTGCTAGCTAAGGCCTGCTGGATGTAATGGAGGACTAGATGAGGAATAGCAAGTCCTTGGAATTGGTTGCTGGTGGCTGTCTCCATACCAGTGATCAGGCGCAAGAAATGGTCCTTGTCATAGCCCACCCGAAAATCAAGGGAGTCAGTCTGGGGATTCTCGCAGAATTCGAACCACTCTCGAAGTTGACAAATGCCTACACGCCAAGTCTGACTGCGTATTTGAAATTTAATGTAGGCTTAGTTTTTAGGGTCATACCTGAGTTTGAGAGAAGAAAAGAACTCAAGGGTAAGCTCGTCGTAGCAGTCTCGGTTGATGCTCCAGAAGGCGGGAGTAAATCCAATCCTTTCGGTGGCACGAGTGAAATCGACGTTGACGCCAAACTATTGGAGGGTCCCAAAGTGGACACGGGGAGTGTTCTCGAATCGGCACTGCCGCAGACGGTCAAAGCGCTCAAACATGCCATGTCCAGTGAATGAGAAATGCGGTGGTGGATAGTCCTCCGCTCGAGGAGTGAATTGGGCAGAGACGGCATCAGAATCGGAGACGTAGTCGACATGTGAGCCAGTAGGCTCATGAGAGGGAGAAGAAGGGTGATAAGAAGAATGATGAGAAGAAGAGTGAGAGGAAGTACCGCTATGGGAAGAACTAGACGCAGCTACCTGTTGTTGCTGGTCTCGGAGTTCTCGCTGCCTCCGTTCCTGAGCGTGTTTGGAGCGGCGCTCATGAAACATGATAGCTGGTGGTCTGGTAATGCGGGTCGCATCAAGTGAGAAGCGGGTCGCGTCAGGGAGAAACGCGGGTCGCGTCAGGGAGAAACGCGGGTCGCGTTTGGCCCTAGAACAGCACAGTGAGGCGATGCGCGGTAAGAAAAGAGGCGGATCACGATAGGCGAGAAGCGAGCCGCGTCAGGCTTCGCGGTGTTGAGGATGAAAGGGCACGGCGAGTGGTCTCCGGTTCTCGCTCGGAGTTGCTCTGTCTCGCTCTCTCTCTCGACTTGGTGGTGCTCTCTCTCTCTCTGACTTCACTCTCTCACTCTCTCCCGAATCCTTGGCAAATTTGTTGGTTTGCGCTCTCTCGGATTGCACTCTTTCTCCCACGATGAACGAAAGAAAGGAAAGGTTTCTCCCACGATGAACGGAAGAAAGGAAAGGAGAGGAGGGAGGGTATAAGAAGAGGAAGAAGAGAAGGAAGGGTCGCGTCGCTTGGGCAACGCACCTCTTTAATGCTGCGTCGGTTGGTAGGGATGCGAGTCGCATCAAATAGCACGCGAGTCGCATCAAGTGTAATGCCGGTAGATCTTTCCTCTAAAATGTCTAAATGGGGCTTAACTAGAAAAAAATATGCAAACAAAAATCACTTAACTAATCTAAGGGCTTGGGTTGCATCCCAAGAAGCGCTTGTTTAAGGTCTCGAGCTTGACCACCTTTTGTTAAGTTTAAATTGAAACAGGATCGGAGAGATCCTAAACAAATCGGTCGGGACGAGGATGATCAGCAATGTAGAGCTTGAGACGCTGACCATTAACCTTGAAGGTACCACAGGCTTCATTATCAATCTCAATTGCACCAAAATGGTACACCTTTTTCACCACAAAGGGGCCGGACCATCGAGACTTTAATTTTCCTGGAAATAGTCTCAGCCTAGAATTAAACAAAAGTACAAGATCACCTTCGTGGAAATCGCGAGGTAGGATACGCTTATCATGAATCAACTTGGTCTTTTCTTTATAGATCCTTGCATTCTCATAGGAGTATAAGCGCATTTCCTCCAACTCGTGTAAATCAAGGATATGTTTTTCTCCAGCTGCAAGCATGTCCATGTTGATGGCTCGCGTTGCCCAAAATGCTTTGTGTTCGAGTTTCACAGGTAGGTGGCATGGCTTCCCATACACTAGCCGGAATGGGCTCATCCCTATTGGTGTCTTGAAGGCGGTACGATATGCCCAAAGTGCGTCATTTAGCCTTAGAGACCAATCCTTTCTTGTCCTTGCCACCGTCTTCTCCAAAATAGATTTGATTTCCCTGTTTGAGATTTCAGCTTGACCATTTGATTGAGGGTGATAAGAAGTGGTTACCTTGTGGGTTATCCCGTGGCGACTCAAAAGATTGTTGAATTGGCGATTGGCAAAATGCTTGTCTCCATCACTGATAACAGCTCGTGGTACTCTAAAGCGTGGAAAAATGATGTCATTGAACATCCGCTTGACTGTATTCAAATCTGTTCTTCGACATGGCACCGCTTCGACCAATTTGGACACATAATCAACTGCAACTAAAATGAACTCGTATCTACAGGATGATGGGAATGGTCCCATGAAATCAATACCCTACACATCAAAGACCTCTACTTCGAGAATGGAGTGGAGGGGCATCTCGTTGCGTTTGGTAATGTTCCCGGTTCGTTGACACTTGTCACAAGCAATGACTAAGGTCCTTTTATTCCTGAAAAGAGTAGGCCAAAAGAAATCAGATTGCAATACCTTAGCAGCTATTTTGGAGAACGAAGTATGGCCCCCATAAGCGGATAAATGACAGTGATCAAGAATAGAGCGTGTTTCCTCATGTGGCACACAGCGCCTGAGGATGCCATCAATGCCAACTTTGAAAAGATAGGGTTTATCCCAAAAGTAATACTTTGCATCTGATTTGAGCTTCTTCCTTTATTGGTAGGTCATGGTAGCAGGTAGAACCCCAGAAGCTAAGTAGTTGGCAATGTCTGCATACCAAGGATCTGACTGATTGCCCATGCGGGTCGCATTGTCTTCCACATGGGTCGCATTGATCCTCATGCGGGTCGCATTGTCAGTGCAATTCCCTAAACCTTTTCCAGGACTCATTGAATGGTTCATCAGACCTTTGCCTAAAACTGGTCAGTTGATTTCGTACCTTTGCAATTCTTTTGTGAGGAAAAAACCTTGTGAGAAATAATTTAGACAGTTTTCTCCAGTTGGTAATGGAGTCCCTTAGTAAAGACCCTAACCATTTCTTAGCCTTGTCTCTAAGAGTAAAAGGGAATAAAGCAAGTTTGATGTAATCAGTTGTTGCCCCATTAGTCTTAATGGTTGTAATGCATTCAAGAAAAGTTTGGAGATGAGCATGTGGGTCCTCATGATCCAATCCATTGAATGTGTTCTGCTGAACCATGTTGACAACTCCCGGATTGAAGTTTGGTTGCTGGCTAGGAACTCTTGGCAGCCTAATTGCACCTCTGACGTCTCCAGCCCTTGGCACGTTAAACTCGCGTAAAGTCCTTGGCATGAAGTTATCCATGTCATCGTCGGACTGGTCAGTCAGGTCTTCCTTATCTCTTTCCTCTTCTTCCCTGTCTCCCCTGCTCGGATGTGCTGACATTATCTCTTTAACGCGGGTCGCGTCTACCTTGATGCGGGTCGCGTCAAGATTGATGCAAGTCGCTTCAGCTGGGACACTAGTCGCGTCTAGAGAGGACCATGTAGGATCAATGTCGCTTGGAGGAGTTTCGTCAAAAACAGGTCCTTTGCTCCTTAGGTGGTAGTTACTTTTAGTCCTCAATTGATAGTTGTCTGTGGAAGGTGGTAAGAAAGCCAGATTTTGGAATGAGAATAATAAAAGAAATGATACAGATTAAAATCTAGATTAACCTGGATAGTCTAAAATCCAAAAAAAAAAAAATTATTGCCGTTCCCCGACAACGGCGCCAAAAACTTATTATGCGCAAAGCGTATACACAAAGCTTAAGTACAGCGAGCTGTACTTTGTTTAAAACCTTGATTTAGCTCCCGAATTAGATTACAAGTGTACAACCTTTATCGAATGGTATAATCAGGTATCGATCCACAGGGAACGGTTCAATTCTGAACTTTAGCTTAGCTCAGTTAGGTACTAGAAATAATGAAAGGGTAATTTGGTTTGTTTATATTTTCTAAGTTCAATAACAGTAAATGACAGCAATTAAAAGTTTGGTTTACTTGATTATAAAATGAAGTTTTCAGGGTTTTAGACTTTGTCTTTCAACTCTGCCTCTCTGATCCCTTCACGGGACTCGCATACCTTCGTATGCGACCTGTGTGACGCGACCCGCATGCTCTCACATGCGAGTCGCGTGGAACTCGAGTGAATGCAGCATGTGTCTGATCTTTAGCTATTTACTTGTGTAAGGATCCATTGACCGTACCTAAAGTTCTTAAATCTCAACTCTCGTTATATGACTTAATGAACTTGGTAAGAAAATGCAACTTCACCTTCTTAGATCTCATACCTCTAGAGTATTCAATTCTAAGTCATTTGTCTGGTTTACTAAAGGTATCCACTATTTTTCAATAGATGGAAATTTCACCTCTCAGTTACTATTGATCTCACATCTCAGATCAAAGATCTACCTCAAATACTTGATCTAATTTTCACTGCTCAGCTCTCCCGCTTAATCTCTCTTTTTGAACCTCTCCCTTCAATTCTCTTCGATCCTCTGGTTAGTGGCAGAGGATGTCCTTTTATAGCCTTCCCAAACGCCCTTTTCATCTTTGGGCCTTAATTGGGCCTCCGCCTTCTGCTCTAGAAAACTCCGATGCGGCTCGCGTCAGGGTTGATGCGGGTCGCATCGAAGTCTATCTGATGCGGCTAGCATCTGTGGTAGCGTCAGAGTGGTAAGCGACTCGCGTGAGGGTTGATGCGACTCGCATGCACAATCTCAGATTATCAGTTATCTTCTGATTTCGCCAATTTATCTGCAAATAATAATGAAAACGCAGCAGTACCACATTCTATAGATATTCAATGTAATAGACGCTATTTAATTGTTTAAAGCGCAAATTTTGGTACGGGGATTGGTCTGAATAATAGATCAAATATGGTGATATCAATAACACTATCAGATACAAATACGGATAATTTTAGATACGTATATAGATTGGATATTAAACGGATACAGATACGGATACGGATATGGATACAAATATAATTCGAATAATTAAAATAAATTATTAATGTACATTTTAGTAAAAAAATAACATCTAATTTTTTTTTTCCATTCCTCAATTAAATCTAATATTTTTCATAATAAGTTTGTTGATTACAAAATATATATCATATTACCAAAATATTGGTCACTAATTAGGTCATAGTGTTATATCTTTCATCATAATATATATATATATACAGTTTAATAAATCAATAAGAACATAAAATATCTTTGTTGTGATTTAGGTTTTGTTGTGTTTTAGGATGTAAACAGTCGGATACAAATAGTTACGGATAGTTAAATTTTTTATTGTATTTTTATTCATTAAATTTTTTTTAATATATATACAGATATTTTGATAATTGAATACGAATTGAATAATTTAAGTGATTTTCTGAATTTGAATCCGGACGAAATTAAATAATTCCGATCTGTTTACACCCCTAGTTAGTGACCCTATTGCAAATTACACGTGGCAACAATAAATCGGTGGATTGTCATTTGTTTGAGGTGCACAATGCCACCACTTGGCACGTGACCTCCCAAGACATAAACTTGAATAAAAAGAAAGAATAAGACCATGTGTGCTTTAGAAAACAAAAAATTTTGTTGTTTGGATGGTGCTTCATCACAAATTTCACAACTGCTGGCGTCAAGGCTCCATTGATTGTGCTACCCAAAACCGAGGCAATTCCTACTGAACTGCACAAAAGTCAAAATTCCTTGTAGTCAATTTTTGAGTTCAACCTACGATTAGTGACCTCATTGCTGGCGTCACCGGCTGGGATCCTCTACATTACCTAATTACCTTACCTCATGACCTTACCGTTGGAGTTGTCAGAATATGTTTTTATGTAGGGTCATGTGTTTCTGGTGTTTTTAATCACCAAGTTGATTCAAGGCTTTTCTAAACTTCAAATCAATCTAGATTTAATTGGTAATATAAATGCTTAATAAAGCAAAATAAAGAAGGAGAAAAAAAAGACTGATCTTATTATATTTAATACGAGACTTCGCAATTTATTGTTTACCATCTCTTCATTTGGCTTAAAAAGACTTGATATTTAATGATACAAAAGGCAAGAAAATATACAATAAATGTTTGAATTGTTATAAAATTTAATTGAGAATAAATACATAATAAATTATGTAAAACTGTTGAAAAAAAACCGTTCTAATGGTTATTGTCATTGAAAGACTATAAGATTCATAAATTTAGAAGAGGAGGAATCCACTTACATCTTTTTTTGTTGACACCATATTACACCATATATTTTCAAAGTTCAAACAGTCGATTTAAACCGTTCAACATGATGAATATATTAAAATGTGCATGCACATCAAATTTTACAATTTTTTTGAATTTTTTTACTATTTATTAATTAAGTTGGATACAAAAATACAAAAATTCAATAGTATGAAAACAACGATTTTGTAAAATACTTAATAAATAGTAAAAAAAATCAAAAAAATGTAAAAATTTGATCTGCTTACACATTTTAGTATATTCATCATGTTGAATAGTTTGAATTGACTATTTGGATTTTTAAAACTTTGAAAATATAAAGTCTAATTTGGTGTTTAATAAGCATAAATTATATAACCATTATATCTTATTTTTATCATAAAATAGCTTTAAATATCTTGTACTTTGAATATAGAGTGAATAGAATACACCTAGAATCAAGTTACTGTGGTTGTTTGATTTTAAAATGCAGGAAAAGATGAAAACTGAAGAAATACTCTTCAGTGCGGACACACTCACCATAAGTGCGGGTCAGCCACCCGTACTCAGCACTTGGACGAATTTTCAGCACCTCAGCGCAACCCAGAAAAGTCCGAGCATAATGCATCCGCACTCATCTCCAGTGCGGGTCATCCATCCGCACTCAATACTTAGTTGATTTCAGAAACTCTAGAACAGCACAGGAAATTCTCCAGTGCAAGTAAGTCACCCGGACTCTCATTTAGTGCGGACGCACTAAGGAAATTTTGCAGGAAATTCTGCTAAGTTAAAAAAGAAAAGTTGATCCAATGCGGATCAGTCACCCACACTCTCACTCAGTGTGGACGCACTGAACCCGCAGACAGCCAAAATTACACGTTTTCAACACGGTTTCTATTTTTAGCGAGCCAGGGACGCTTTTTGACAGCTAAATTTGGACACATCAGTCCAGAAAAATAATGCAAAGATAGCACCCACTAACCCCACATTCTAGCCTTTAAATTGGGCATAGTATTTTGCTATATAGAGGGGGTTCATTTTTCATTGAAGGGACATCTCTCATCTTACCTCTCCCTCTCTCTCTCTCTCTCTCTTTGGTGCATGCCAATTTTCATACAATATAGCGATAAATCGGCAGAATTTCTCGAAGTCCCTGAAGCTTTCAAAGGAAGGAGAATGAGAAGATTCAACCAAGACTTCGGCACATTTGAGGTTTGAGACTTGATAAAGGGTGTAACTACTTTCTTGTTTCATTTCTTTTATTATTGCCAACTTTTATAATGGATCTCTTCAAAATGGAGTAGATCTCTCTCTAGGGGTTTAGGTCAATACATGAACTTGTCTAATTATATTTATTCGGTTATATTTTTTTTTTATTATGATTGTTTAATTTAATGGTGATTTCTGTGAATTATTCTTTATGATTTCATTATACTTGCAATTATAAGAATAATGTTAGGTTTAATGAATTAAAGTAGTTAGAAATCGTGCTATGTCTTGTTTTTTCACTTTAATCATTAAACTCTAGCATAGGTCGAGTTAAGGAGAGTATCAATCAAATCATAAAGGTATATGATATCTTATTAACACTAGGATATAAATCGGATCTCCAGAAATTAGAGTTAGGATTTGGTGAAGTAGATATTTCTGAAGTCAAACCCCTAATTTGGACACCTTAGAATAAATATTGTGAAATACTTTGAATTATGTGTATTAAAAATTCCGATTAGGTGAGTGACAGCCCTAACAATGGAGGAACATTAATCCGTTCACCCAAAGTATTTATATCAATATTTGTTCCAAAGGCTAACACAAATCATAAACCAATTTTAAGTTTCTTAGAATATTAATGTTTGTCTTGAATTATGTGTATTAAATATCCCTTTAAGGTTTGTAAAACCCTAGAACTTGAGGCAAATTAATCCGTTCACCCAAGATATAATATTAATATTTCAAGAACGAATTAGGTTAGAAACCTCATTAAAATCAAACATGAATATAAACAAACCGAATAGATTTAATTAGCAAGGAATTGTATATCGAATACCCCTAGATCTTCTTAACTTGAAAGCAAACCAATCTTTACTTTCTTTATTTTATTTACATCTACTATTTACAACTCATTATTTTCGGATATTGAACCCAACTTAGAATTACTTAAACAAACCCCCCTATTCTATTTTATTGCACTTACTTCTTTTTATTATTTTCTAAAATTAATTAATAAAGTATAAACCTAGTATCTAAACTTACTCTTTGAGGATCGATACCCAATAATATACTACGCGGTAGGATTGTGCACTTGTAATCTGAACTGAAAGTATATTTAAGATTAAAAGGTACAGCTTGATGTACTGAAATTTTGTACTATACATTTTTAGTGCAACAGTGTTACAAAAAAAAAAAAGTACAAGTGATCGCTCCTCTATTTAGATAGCACATAGTTTTTATTCTGATTTTTTTTTTTCCTACATCCAAAGGACCAAACCCGGTTCTTAAAAACAATCCCATGTGGTTCCCTCGAGTTGTTGTTCCCTCCCCGGTTGTCAGATCTGTTCTCTTTTGCCTCTACTCCGTCTCCGAGTCTCCGTCTCCGCTGCAACCTCGTCTAATTCTATCTACCAAAATTGAGCTTCCATTAAAATATGTATCCAACTTCAATATTCGCATGATTAATTGCATCCTTCTCCAACTTTTCTACACGCACCCCCACGCTTCAAATCATTATATAGATTGTTAGCAAAATATATAATATAATGAATTAAATAAACTTCAATCATGATTAATTGCATCCTTCTCCAACTTTTCTACACGCACCCCCCCCCCCCCCCCCCCCCCCCCCCCCGCTTCAAATCATTATATAGATTGTTAGCAAAATATATAATATAATGAATTAAATAAACTTCAATCAAATTTTCCTAATTAAATAAAAGATAGATAATATGTAAGATTTTCCAGTATTGATGGAAAATTAAAAATTAAATTTAACTAACATATTTTTGTATAAACATTAAGAAAAAGACAGGCACCGTGCATTTGTTTATTTCTTTTTGTAGACATCCAACATTCAGGGTAAACACTGTTTAGTACTCTCATGATTTTGGAAATTTTATTTCCATATATTAAATTAATTTTATATTTTTTATATTGTTCAGCATGTCTTATAAAATACTAAATAACTAAATGTATATTTTTAATTTTGTAATTATAATTTTATTTTGTAATTATTAAGACATAATTATAAATTTCAGCTGTCATGTACTATATATTTTATGTTTTAGTATCTCTAATTAAATTTTCTAGGTCACCTCTCTTCTGAACTCATATCACTGATGAGTGAAATCCTGTTAGCTAATAAAATTTATACCCAGTTTCTATACGAGTCAGATTATAAGCGCATAATCCCATTGAGTAGTATAACCGGGTTTCGATATGCAAGAAATAAGGTTTAAGATTTTGAACAATTAAATCTCAATCTTTCGAAAGGTTAGATGAAATCTGGAATTTAAGAGTTGTTGGCTTGATCTTTAAATTTGGTGAAAATTAAAAGTAAATAAAATAAATAAGATAGTGATGTGAATTTTTAGAATTTTGAATTACCATTGCTAATCAATCTATTTTGGTATTATTTTATTTGATGTTGGTTTTCAGATGCTTTTGAAGATTTCTAATCAAGTTTAGTGACTGTCGCTCTATCTATATATCAAGAGATCCGACTAAGGCTTATCTTAATTGGTGCAAGGAGTTATGTGGTTAGTCCAACGATTACATATTTCACTTACTAGGTTCGTCGCTCTACTTTTTGGCTCTATTGGGTGTCCTCCTAGTGAGGCAAGACAATGCGACATTCGTCTGTGAATGGCAAGACTCCCATGAATATTTTTATTGGTCCAACTAATAGTATCTCCAGCTAAGGTCTCCTTGACTAATCTAGTATTTTTATTCTTCTTATCTTAATTTGGTTAGTCTAATGGAACAATCTCTCCATGTATGGTAATCACATGGTGGTCTAGACTAACAAACAAAATCAACTAAGAATGAACATAAAACACAAAAGCAATCGAACAACAAAAGACTAAATAATGATCAAATAAAATATATCAAAATATCATAAGTAACAAGGTTTACTGTCAAGCCCTAAAAATCTGAACTTAGCCGCAAAACAACATGTTTACAATAGAGTAATAAAAAAAAAAGATGCAAGAATTACCCTCCTACTTAGTATCTAAACTCTCCACTCTTCTCACTTATGAAAATAAACCTAGATCTAAAGATAATTCCAAAGATAAGTTCTTCTATTCTAGAGTCTTTTATAGGAGTCTAGGGGCGTCTAAAGATGACTGGAGGCTAAGCAACCTGATATGGATACAATTGTCACGAAATCCAAAGGAATGATACCTCCAGTATGGACCGAGATAGGAGTAGATTCGATGCCCATTGGATCTACTTTTAGGTTCGATGGACTCTATCACCATACAATCAGCATACGCACGAAAATTGATAAAAATTCATATGAATTTTTATACGGATTGCACGAATCTTGATGCAATTGAATGGTCACAACACCCATCGAACCAAGGTAGATCCAATGGACATCAGACCTACTCCGACTCCAGATGGACCGTACCGGTTGGTACATATCGTATTGCCCCTGTGCAGAATTTGGGCGCTCCAGGAGTAAATGTGTACTTTATTACTTGGTCTGTATTGGGCTCTTAGTCCCGCTATTTTGCTTTTTTAATTGACCTGATTTTTGCTTCATTTGATGTAGCTCCAAAATATGATTCCTTTAATAAAATATAAAAAAAGCATAAGTAACCGATTTCTCGCAATAATTAAACATAAAGATGAGAAAATAATACAAAATCTCTTTGCCCTTATCAATCACCTAAGGTAACTAAAATTTTGAGTTTGAATCTGGACTATCCGATCTACTTTGACACAAATCTTAAAAGAGCTCCATATATTCTACTTTGAATCAGAATGATATGGGTTCTGATTAGATGGTCCGGATCAAAACTCAAAATTCTAAGTTACTTCGGGAGATCCGGCCTCCCGTATCAACCATACGACTAGGAAAGTATATATAAGTAGCAACATCTCAAGTAACATATGAGCACCACTATGGAGCACTTCTACTCACAATGGCTGATCCAAGAACAGCATCTCTTAAACGATCTCGTATCTGTTCCTCAAGACCGTCCAGACCTCCACATCCCTCTAATAAACCGTGCCGTGACGCACTACGCCGAGTATTACAAACACAAGTCTCAGCTAGCGGACCGCGACATTTTTCGGGCCTTCTCCGCTTACTGGCTTACATATATCGAGCGGTCCTTCTTTTGGCTCGGTGGTTTGAATCCCGGAATTTTCTTTCATTCCCTGCCATTAGATCTGACACTTGATCAGAGCTATAGGGTAGAGCAACTCAGGCAACAGACGATGAGAAGAATTCACGAGCTCGAGGAGAAAATGAGACTGGTGGAGGAGGCCATGTCGGTTTTGATGGCACTTGCTGCTGCACATGGAAAGGTCAGGAATGGAGAGGCGAGGGGCTACACGACAGAAAGAGTGGGCGAAATGATGCGTGCGGTGCTTGATGAAGCTGACGAGTTACGAAAAAATGTTGTTAGAAAAAACATAGAGATTCTTAGTACTGCTCAGACTGTGCGATTTTTTGCAGCGTTAGCGCATCGCCATCTCTGCTTCTACTGGCAAGGTTTGCAATACAACGGCTTTTAGTGACGAACTGTTGCGAAAGCTGGGTTAATAGTATGTGTGTTGTTCTGCTGGTGTAAGGTGAAGTTTGGCTTAATCAAATAGTGGTTCTGATGTATGTTAAGGTTGATTAATTGCCATTATGGCCTGGAATTATGAGGATGAAATAAATTGGTGTTGTTTATTTTCAGTTATTTGGTTAGATGTAGAAGTATTGGCGATGATAATTTATTTATCAGCAAAAATAAGGGCAAATAATATACTTCCAGGTGTTCGGAAACTAGGCCTTTAAAGTTAGAGAAGGGCTTTCTATTTTGGGCTAATTATTTTTCGTGTATGGGCCTTCTAGGCCAGAGCATATATGATATAGGCTTTAGCCTTTAGCCTCTTTGGATAAGCAGTGATAATTTGTTTGGTAGACACATTTTAGGATTTTTTTTTTTTTTTGAGAAATCAACTGGGATCAAGCCCCTACTTTCATTAACCTCTATTGGTTATACATTTTAGGATGAATTGTTAGTGTATCCACTAAAATTAAGGACTTGTTACTGTAGTATCTAGATACGCGATTAATTTGTGAATTATTCGTGTTTAATTTGTTTTTTCAACATTTCTGAATTAAATACTGAATAACGCAAAAAAAAAAATATAATACGTTTTATTTGTTATTACAAAACGACAAAAAAATATTTTTTTAGAGTTTTTTTGGATTTTTTTTTTTTTGATTTCTTGTGGTACCGAATAATTTTCCGAATTATATTCGAATTATTTCCGAATTAAGAATTTTTGATCCCACTAAACCGAACACGAACTATTCATTTGTAACTATTCTTGTCACCCTTGGATCGATAAAAACTTGCTTATTTATAATTTTTAACATCAAAATTTTAATATTTCTTATTTCTTCAATATAAGTTTATCAGTAATAGTCCTTTTATTTATTTATTTTTTTCATTTAGTGTAGTACTGACTTTTTTAGTGAATAATAACCTTTTTTTCTCTCTTTCTGCAGCATCCAACGTTACACGCACCATAGTGTCTCATATTTTTCCCACTATCACTAACGGTGGTTATAAACATATGCGAGAGAATTAGCCTTTGGTCTAATAGCAAAGGCATATGGTCTCTATGTGAGAGGTTATAAATTTGAAATTCAAATGGGAGAATTCTTTGTTGTATTACAAGGGTATTAAATAGTTTGGTAGCTTGACCTCCAACTTTCACTCAAAAAACAAACATATGCGAATAATTCGTAAATAATTGTGCTTTATTCTTTTTTTCTTATGTTTTCGAATCAAACTTCAAATCAATATTTTAAAATACGATTTTGTTCATGCATGCAGAAGACCACTGCATACCGCATAAGCGGTATACGGACGCATATGCGGATTTATATATGCATATTTTAAAATAAAAAATCACGTGTGTATATATATATATATAGAGAGAGAGAGAGAGAGAGTTGGGCTAAAATGAGCCATGGCTCATTTTAGCCATTTTGATTATTCAAACAACCGATCCGAACTGTTCATCTTGTTCTCTATATTGAAATGTGCTTGGAGACCAAATTTTATATTTTTTTTATTTTTTTTACTATTTATTAAGAATTTTTTAAAATTGCTGATTCGATAGTCCAGAAAATTTTACTGTTCACAGCAAAACAGCAATTTTAAAAAATGCTTAATAAATAGTAAACAAATTTCAAAAAATATAAAATTTGGTCTCCAAGCACATTTCAATATAGAGATCACATCTAACGGTTCGGATCGGTCGTTTGGACTTTCAAAATAAAAATACGGCATGGAGTACAAACGTTTGGTGAGCCATGGCTCACCCAAGTCCATCTCTCTCTCTCTCTCTCTCTATATATATATATATATATATATATATATATATATCCTCTCTATTATGCATCTTAAATTGAATTGGCTGTCCAAAAACTCCAACAACTGAGATTGATTGATCTAAATTCAAATTGAATCTGAATCCTCTAGTTAAATAATTTGTTTTTCTTTGTTTAATTACATCATTTATATGCGTAGAAGTCTAAATTTAGTTCAAATTGGACTCACCACATGTATAGCCACACATATTACCACACGTATTTTCGCTCTGCATCATTGGATTTGAATCAAAAATCGTGCAGATCAAATCCAACGAGTGTATTTTTTTTCCTTGGAGCTACGCCTCCTTCCCAAGCAATTTTTTTTCCGTCTCCCTCCTCGATCCCTTCCCTTCCAAAAAAAAAGGAAAAACAACCCTAGAGCGAGCGCGAGAGAGAGACAGCGAACAATCGTCTCCCTTCCCGATCCCTTCCTCGCTCTTTTCTTCCAAAAAAGAAAAAGAAAAAAAAATCCTAGAGCGAGCGAGATAGGAGGAGACAGGACTCTACCGAGCACCGGAACAAAAACCTCCCCTCTCTTTCTCTTATCCGACCATTGAGAATTGAGCTCGAACCCTCATCCACTGTCTCTCTCTCTGAGGGCCGAAAACCCTAACTCTAGAGCAAAAATCGAACAGACGAAGCAAATAACTACTTTAAAGGCGGTTATGATTTTCAGGTTAGAAAGTTCAAAACAGTTGATGATCAGTTCGATTTATGATTTCTAGCTTTTTCTATAGCTACATATCAGTTGTTGTTCTCAGAGAGTAAAGGTTTGTAGAAATTTTTTGTGTCTTTTTTTAATTTTGTGTAATTAGTTAAGCACCTTCCTAATTGGTTGAATTTGGGAGTAGATCATCCAATTTGAAATATTTCCACATAAGTAATTGTGCTTGGTTTGAATAAAAGAAAAAAATAATTGAAGCCATGTGATCGATTTTGAACAGTCCGGATGAAAGAATAGGAGGGTACTTCTTTTCTTAAGAAAATGAGCAGATTTGATTCCATGGATATGGTACCATGACTTCCAGAGGGAGTGTAGGATGTAGATTATCTTAGTTATCATAATCTTGTTTTTTAATTTGTAAGAACACTGGTTATAGATTTTGTGGAAATGGAAATTTATGGGTTTGTCGCTTTTTCAAAAGTGAAAAAAAACATCTTATATCAATAGATTTGTCTTGTTGTTATACTCATAATCTTGTCATTACTACTTGGTGACATAATTTTAAACAAGGAAAAGTGGATATATAAACAAGGAACCTCTTCTAGAAGGTTTCTTTTCACTTTGGTTTGTTCCTCGATTTATGGAAAAATTTCATACTTATTCCTACAAATTTTAAAATTTAATCTATACCACTGCAGAATTAAAGAGTTACCTCACAACTTGATACATCATTTACTGTTATTTATTATTTGCCTTTTTTTTTCTTAATTCTATATGAATATTAATAACAAAATCTTTTTATATTTTATTCAATTTTATAATATGTCCCCGTTGTAACGCACGGGCACAATACTAGTATATATATATATATAGGAACATGCTAGCATGCTATGCGTAGCATAGAGGGCCTTCGTGCAACGGCTCAATATTTGACTTTTCAAAATCCTAACTTTTCATCTTGTTCTCCATATTAATATGTGTTTGGAGACCAAATTTTACATTTTTTGGAATTTTTTTACTATTTTTTTAGATTTATTGAAAATTACTGTTTTTTTATAGTCCAGATTTGCTGAAAACAGCAATTTTCAATAAATCTAAAAAAATAGTAAAAAAAATTTTAAAAAATATAAAATTTGGTCTCCAAACACATATTAATATGGAGAACAAGATGAACGGTTCGGATCGACCGTTAGGATTTTGAAAAGTCGAATATTGAGCCATTACACGAATGTCCTCTATGCTACGCATAGCATGCTAGCATAGCATGCTAGCATATTCCTATATATATATATGTAAAATTTTGATTTATTGAGTGACGCACATTCCTAGCATATTCCTATATATATACATATACATGAGTGATGCACATACATGTAAAATTTTGAAAGTTTCGAGTTTATTTGCTACACGGTCAAGGGGCCAAAGAAATGAATATTTTATAAGTTAATTTATAAGTTGTTTTATATATTCAATTTTTATTATTTCTTTGACCACTTGACCGTGTAGCAAATAAACTCGAAATTTTTAAAATTTTGCATGTATATGCATCACTCATGAAGTACATGGATTTCAACAGTTTGAATTCGGCGTTTGACGTTGATCCGATATACTTTTAGAGTTGTGCTCACCAAACTCTCTTGGTGAGCACATTACACCCTATATATATATATATATATATAGGAATATGCTAGCATGCTATGCGTAGCATGGAGGGTCTTTGTGCAACGACTCAATATTCGACTTTTCAAAATTATAATGGTCAATCCTAACCGTTCATCTTGTTCTCCATATTAATATGTGTTTGGAGACCAAATTTTACATTTTTTTAAATTTGTTTACTATTTTTTTAGATTTATTGAAAATCGTTGTTTTCAGCAAATCTGGACCATAAAGAAACAGTGATTTTCAATGAATCTAAAAAAAAAAAAAACAAATTCCAAAAAATATAAAATTTGGTCTCCAAATACATATTAATATGAAGAACAAGATGAACGTTCGGATCGACCGTTAGGATTTTGAAAAGTCAAATATTGAGTCGTTGCACGGAGGCTCTCTATGCTACGCATAGCATGCTAGCATGTTCCTATATATATATATATATATATATTCATATTCATATAGTTGAATTTATTTCTATATAATCAACATAAAGTGTGACTTATTGTATATAAAAAATACAATAATTTGGAATGGGATAGTAAAACTCCACATAATGCATATGAACTTTTAATTACATGCGCTGCATATTACGTTTTTAATCTGCATATCCGCATATTCGGATCATATGCTCAAAACTACATGAGAGGAACTGCATAGGAGGAATTGCATGGCATTTTGAGTACAGCTGCCGACTGCATAAGCATATGCAGCCGCATATGTGGTCCATGCGGCTGCATTTTAAAACACTGCTTCAAATAAAATGTAAAAAAATATATATAATAAGTTTTATTCACGAATAAAATACAAGTCACAAATTATTTAGAAAAAAAAAACACCAAAAAGGCGATTATTTTTTAAGAAAATTTTATTTTTGGGAGGTTTTTTGGGTTTTTTATTTTTTGTTTCTTCATTATACCAAATTATTTTCGAATTATATCTGAATTATAAATTTTTAATCCCACCGAACCGAACTCGAACTATTTGTTTGTCATTATAGTTACATGAGAGGATAAAGGCAGGTTATATTGTACAAATATAATGATCCAAATTCCAAACAGATTTTGCGAAGCCATAATTTCAACAAACGTCAGTAAAAGAAATTGTGTAAAATTAAAATAAATTTCTCTATATGATAACTAAAAAATATAATGCATGTCTTACGAGAGCAAGGCTATGGTATTTATATGCAATACGCGAAAATGCGTATTGGTTTGTAATATGAAATAATATTTTTATTTTTAAAGTCAATATAAACTGTTTAATATAATCTTCATATAAAAATATAATTGTAGATCAAATTTATATATTTTTATAACCTTTTTACTGTTTAAAAAATAGAAAATTACTTGACCTAAAAATTTTAAATTATTCAAAAATAGTGATTTTCTATCCATCTAAGAGTAATAAAAAGATTAAAATTTAGTTTGCACAAAAATCTTCATATGGATTTTATAACAAACGGTTCATAATGACTGTTTGAATTTTAAAAATAAAAAATATTAATCCATAACACATACCAATAGCATACTGCTATGCATAGTCATGAGCAGAGACAAACTTTCAAGTTATGGGGATCAAACTTCAGAAGTTTTTTATGAGGATCATTTATATAAAAAAAATTACAAAAATATGGAGGTCAATTTTATAATATTTATAATATTACTCTAATTTATATAAAAATATCATGTTAAAGTATAAAAAAAATTCAAAATGAATGATGGTCAATTGACGAATTCACATCCTCCCACGTTATCGGACTGGGTACAATTGAATTTGATGGCCCAAAATTATTCTTTTTAACTTGGCACGAATCTCAAAGCAGATATAGTACTGCCTCCTGCGTCATTCCGAGAAAGAACCGGCTGAGAGTAAATCTGGGCCGTCCGTTTCAAAATTGTGTTGAATCAGGTAATTGGGAGGATACGGATCCGTCAATTGACCCCGTTCACTGTGAGTCGCGTCGTCTCTGACTCTCTGTACATAATATCATACTTTCACTCGTTCGAAAATGAAGTTGTTTGTGTTAGCATGCAATATTTTATGAGAAGAAAATAGAATAACCTACTTGAGAGAATTTTAACATTAATGATTTGGGAGCAAGAAACAAAGGTACCGTCTTTCGAAGAAAAAAAATCTTAAATTCTACCTAAACTAAGATGAGAGAAACTATCCGATATAATAATCGATTGATTGCAAATTTGCAATTGAATGTAAATTTTGTAAGTTGTATACAGTGCAAGTGGATTTGCTTGAACCATGTTGAAATATACATGGTGATTAAACTAAAAGCTTGCTCACCACGGAATTAATATAGATATAATTAAATTGAAGCATGTGGGATTGACTGTCCGATGTAAATAAATTGTATCCAGAATATGATTCATTCACGTGCTCTCTCTTTGAGTCGTGATGAAGCCATCTAAGCCACTTTCTTAACTGCAGATCAGTGCAGACTGTGCAGTGATTAGCCAGTAGAATAAGTATACGGCTTCGCAGATTTAAAATGAATAGTGTCACGATTGGAAATCATCAGAAGACTTTTATATTTAAAAATTATATAAAAAAATAATACTGGATATTAGATGGATTGAGGAAAAAATGTTGAAATTGGAGAAATCGAACGTTCGAACCAAGTGTTCGATTTATTTAGCTACCAGCCTACCACATCAAATATTATTTTATATAATTTCTGAAAAAATTCTTAGAAATTATGACTACTTTCATTCATGTATTATTGAAGAGAGAATAATAAGCTGATCAGGAGCGGAACGAGAAAATCTTAATAGAGAGGTAAAAATTAAAATACAAAATTGTAGCTAGTGGGAATTAAATTCAAACTCTTTCTAACACTACATAAGCTCTTATCATTAGATTAAAGTTAACATGTGTTCATTTATGAGAAAACTGAACTATATAAAATATTTCAAAAAAATAAAATTTAATTAATTCTTAATATATACAACTAATATTTTAAAATCATAGGAGTGGCTAAACCACCTTTTAATTGGCTTAAGATCAGCCCCTGAAGGCTGAAGCTGATCCAAGGGACACTTTTTAGCATAAAAGGAATCTGTATTACCCCAGATACCTGAGGTGTAAGCTATAAATCTGAACCGTTCTTTTCATATGGCACGAATATCAAAGCATAACCCCTAAAGTCCCAATTTGTTCCGGATTGAGTTTGGCCCAGCTGAGTTAATCTGGGCCGTCCATTTTCTAAAATTGTATCTCAGTTACCTGGTGGGACACGGACTCGCATAAAAGTGCCTTCATTTCAATTTTTACCATAATGTCAATGATTATTTCAGGGCCTTCATAAACCACTCACAGGTCACAGGCTCACAGCTGGTGGGAAATAAATCTTCTGTGATTCTAAAGAGATTGCAGGACCCTGTAATTCAAAATCTAACCTTTCACTCTTTAAAATGCACAAATCTCAAGAACACTTATTTTTTATGCACAAATCTCTAGACATATAAATGGTTAGATATGGAATAACAGGGTCCTGCGATTCCTTTAGAATCACAGCAGATTTATTTCCCAGCTGGTGTACGTCAGTAGACAACCTAGAACACTTAGCTTGATAGCAGCGTTACATATAATTGTTGCATAATTTCAAAAAAGAAAATAATTGATGGAACAGGGTTTATTAAATTTATATTAATATATAAAATATGTTGTTATATTGCTTAAATACCTTGCCGTTTTGCGCTAATACAATGTCATATTTTTATGCCTCATTTTTGTATGACAAAATTCTATGAGTTCGGCTAGTATGATATTGGTATCACATGACTCTAATAGCAAAATTTATTAGATAGACTTCGAACAACTAATCTAAAATCTAAACTGTTCAAACATATTTATTTTATGAGTGATGTTTTTACATGTATTTTTTTATATTTTTTAGTTATTTTAGTATCAAATAAAGCAGTTAAAAATGTTAAAAAATGAATTCATTAGATTACCTTAAAAACTCGCACATTTGACCGTTTGACTTGATATAGTAAATAAATTTAAAAAATTATAAATTTTGTATTCAACACACGACTAATGAAGCATATGGGTTTGAATAGTTTGAATTCACCGTTCAAAGTTAATTCGAAAATTTTTTAAATTAATATTATATAGACTAAAATAACACTGAGTTTTATGCAGATTCAAATTCTATTTTTATCAACAAACTTTTTGAACTATATTTTATTTATTCAATTTTGAACTTTCTTTCCAAGTTCTTGATATTACACCATGCAGTGCGAAACTGCTAATACAGCTTTTTCCTTGCTCTTTTAGCAAGCATATAAAAAACACCAAAAGCGAGTAGATACTGGCACACTAAACTTTCTACGATTTCTCACCAACAAATAACATAGCCTATAATTCTGCGCCTTCTTAAACCTCCTTCCTCTCAGCAAGCATCTCTTAGGAACAACTCTCAGATAGGAAGAATATGTACCGTCCGATCAATGAATAGGCAGGCTTCTATGGACTAGTCGACTTTAAGATCAAAATGAACGGTACAGATTCTTCTAATTTGAATCGGATTCCTGAGGGGATGTCACATCTCTGTGGTCCCCACCCTCTCTCCCAAATAAACGCGTAGAATTCCCGTGGAAAAAGAACCTCTCTTGTACAAAAGGACAATAAACATTTCAAATAAAGAAGAAAGAAACGGAAAACGAATCCATATCAGCTGAGGTAACACACTATTTCTTTTTATATATGAACCGTCCGATCAAAATCCCAGACAATCTGGCTCCGGGTTGAATGTAAGAGATCCTTTCAATATTCGAGCAGATTCTGATCGACCGGTCTGAATCTAAACAGAAATATTGTGGTACCTTGGTGATACGAAAGCCTAAATAGCAGCATCAACCTAAGTACCTAACCCAAAATCAAGTAGAAAGAACCAAAAACCAGAAAGAAAGAACAAAATCTCTTCTCTGCCTTTGCTCTCCTCTCTAGTCTTTACATTTCTTCCTTTCTCTCGTTGGCTTGCCATGGCCGACTTCGATCGCTCCTACCACCACAACTACTCTAGCTCCTACTCCTACAACCCCCGCCTCAGCACCGATCAAAACCAAAACCCTCCTTTCTCTCTCAACCCCTCTCGCCCCAGCACCGATCAAACCTCCTCCTACTCCTACTCATACTCCTACAACACCTCTCGACCGAGTACCGATCAAGCACCCCCGTACGACGCTAACAACAGTTATGAGTACAATGGGAGACTGGATATAGTGCCGAGGCAGCAGCCTCTGCCGCCGGCAGTGGTGGCGCCGAGGCCGGTGGCGGTGGTTGGGTCGTCTTCCGGGCCGTGGTGCTTTGGCGACCCCGAGATGAAACGCAAGAGACGAGTGGCGAGTTACAAGGCGTACTCAGTAGAGGGGAAGGTTAAGTCCTCGATTCGCAAGGGCTTTCGCTGGATCAAGGTTAAGTGCTCTGAGATTATTCATAGCTGGTAGGAGTAGTTTGTTTCTTTCTTTGTTAAAGGAAATTTATTTGGCTGTTCATGTTGTATTTACTCACTGTTAGCTTATCTTTTCTTGGGGGATGTATTGGGGTTGATTAGTGTCGGAAGCTTCATTCATTGAGCAGTGGAAGTGAAAAAGGTGGGATCTTCTTGTGGGAATTTGGAAAATTGGATAAATTTCTGCAGTTATAGTTAATTATTCAATTGATCTTGAAGATTTTGTATTGGTGTTATTGCTCGAAATTCGCAGCAATTGTTCTTAACTATAGAAAAGTTTGTAGAGGTTGGATCTTGGGTTTCCTTATGGGTCGAATCTAGAAACTTATTTATGCTGTATTGATGATGCTTTATGCAATTTGGCATGGATTACAAATTTACAATGATGATCATAGCTGAAAGTTTTTGCTTTGCTTTGTTAAATAATAGACGCATTCTAGGTGGCTTTGTTGCATTTTTCAGGATTAAGTTTACCTACCTAAATTTTAGTATTGTTCTTCTGTTAAATGTGTTCATATGGTAATGTTGCTTTTCCCTAAATTGGTACTATTAACTTGTTTAGCAGAGCACTGAGATGTTTTTATATTCGCTATATTTATGGAATTGTTAATGTTAATTTAGAATGATTTTGGAGAATATAATAAGGAAGACTGTGATATAGATTAGCTTTGACCAACTCCAAAAGAGAATTTCAGTAAAGTATTATGAATACCTAATTCTGGCTATATTTTGGGGCATTTTTGTTGTTGATCATAA
This sequence comes from Carex sylvatica, assembly GCA_964058845.1. Taxonomy (NCBI): domain Eukaryota; kingdom Viridiplantae; phylum Streptophyta; class Magnoliopsida; order Poales; family Cyperaceae; genus Carex; species Carex sylvatica. Next base: position 71,602 of record CAXKVR010000418.1, read on the forward strand.
TATGATAGTTGCATTTCTTGGTGAGGCTTCTATGCAAAAACAAAACATCTCAGTATGAACCGACAACCAAGTGGCACATGTTATGGTAATTTGGCATCATTCTTTGCTGTCTTAACCAAAGGCAGTTGTCATTTTCTCATGCCATTATAGTTTATACTCTGTCAAAGTAGAAATCTGGGTTTGACTTGCAATGAAAGGAATCTGATTCCATATTTCCTCATCTTTTGTTTTTTCTTTCTGTAAATTAGGGAACCGAATTTTCTGCTTCTAGAGTCACTGTCGATGAATTCCATTTAAAAAATTAAATGTGATCGGCCTCCTTTAATAGTGACCGGCCTTACATTCCAGTGACTGAGGGGTAGGAAATTCTTGCACCTGGGGTAGGTGATCTCCTTCCGTAAATTAGACCCTGCATGTCTTAGTTAAATGTGACCGACTCTACATTTCAGTGACTGAAGAGACAGAAAATTTTTGCATCCGGGAGGCATGTGATCTCCTTCCGTAAATTAGACCCTGCATGTCTTAGTTAATTCTAATAATTGTAACTTCATTAATTATTTTTTTCTCATAATTTGAATATTGAACCCAATTAGTACAAATGTTTTTTCATGAATTCCATGAAACTCAATTATATGCAGACAACACAAGCTAGCTCCTTCATGTTCATTAATTGTTGAAATTTGGTCAAATTTGAAGTATATTTTGTCCTGTTCTTGCACTCTTGCCTGTTGGCCCACTAATAGTAAATGCCCAAGTTATTTTTTCTGTTCATTTTTCTATTTCTCGTAGTAAATGCCTGCTGGCCCACTAATTGTACTCTAGCCAGCCAATCACCCCTATAATTTTTAATTTTAAGTATATATATTCAAATTTAAATAGATGTTATTGTCTTAAATAAATTTATATAGTTGAGCTCCTCTCGTAAAATCGTAAAATATTAAACGTGTGCTTGTAACTTTTGTAACTTAGTGTTAAAATTTTACTTTGTTGTCGTGGAGGGTTGTGTTAAAATCACTACCGCCACAAATCATGCATTTTTTATTTCAGTCCCTTTCGGTCTAAATTTTTCTTGTTTTGCCCCTTCTTATAAAAAAAACCAGCACTTTTTTAAGGTATGTTTATTTGTCACGGGATTATGTGGAATGAAATTTGACGGATTCGGGAATCCACTTTTTATTTGTGGGAACCTATACTTATGTTATCTACAGGAATGATTATGTAAATGTACTGAAATAGTGTTCGGTTGTACCTCGAGAATAGTTATCGGAAACTCTAATTGGTGAAAGATATTTATGGAAATTGTGATTAATAGGTATTAATAGTTTTGTGATCAATTTTAATAATCTAAAGTGTGATAATTAATAGATAATAAAATTTAGAAAAATTAAAATAAAATTACATAAGTATAATAAATTAATTTTTTTTATTTGGCCATTTGTGCAAATTATATGAATGATATTAAAATAATGACAAAAACAATATGATTTTATAACTGGTGTATTTTAGAATTAGAAAATTAAATTAAGTAATTTGAGATTGTGATAATTTTTATAGGATTTGAATGCGAGTATAAATAAGTATAATTTATTCAACATTGAGTATGAATGCATACAATATATTTTTATTAGAAGAATTGGAAGAGAGACGAAGAGATGGTAGGGAAAAAATAGAATTTTTTTTATAAACCATAATTAATTAAATCAAATTTAGCAAATCAGTATGATTGATTTTTTTCTTTTTTAAAAAACATAAAAGACCGAATGGTCATTTCGGTCTCCGCATTTACTTTTTCCCATGATCGAATTGGCCACTCGGTCTCTAAGATTTTTTTTCAGTTTTTCACAATTTTTCGTGCGGCCAATGGTGTAAGGAGGTTTTTTTTTCAGACCGAATTGGCCATTCGGTCTTCATGTTTTTTTTTAATAAACCATAATTAATAAAAAAAAAATTGTTTAGTGTAATTAATAATTATATAATTTTTTAGTTTGCATGCAAAGTAATTTATCGACATTTTTATGAATACCCAACTTAATGTAGAGCATTCAAAAAGCGATTACACCGGCATGTAGAGCATTCAAAAATACATAGAATCGACACAAATTTCAATATATTTGGATTTCTCTACAATTAGTTATGAATTTTCAAAATTCAGTTTTTGAAAAAACTTTAAACATCCATAACTTTAGCTAAGAAGTCGGATTTGCGCATATAACCACTTTTCGAAAAGGGGGGCCGAGGCGTATTTGAATATCGCCCCGAGGGCCACCCCGGGCATTCGAAGCATCACAATTTCAAAAAAAATGTCATTTAGTGCCTCAAAAATCCAGTTTACACTTTCGTTCAACGGTAGACATATAACAATCGGTAATTTGTTTAGTATAATTTAGGTTTTTGTAGTGTAATTATTAATTGTAGAATTTTTTTAGTTTGCATACAGAGTAATTTAGTTTTTTGCATGTAGTATAAATTAATTGTTGAATGATTTAATTTTCTAGTGGGATTTAAGTTTATGTAGTGTGATTATTAATTGTATAATTTTTTAGTTTGTATGTAGAGTAATTTAGCTTTTGGCATGTAGTATAAATCAATTTTGAATGATTTAATTTTTTTAGTGTAATTTAGATTTTTGTAGTGTAATTGTAGAATAATATAGAGTAATAGAATGAATGTTAATTTTAATTGAGTTTGCATGTCATGCATGTTAATATTTAATTGTATTTGCATGTTAATATTTTTTTGGAGGGAGAAGAAGGGTATTTTAAAAAAAAACAATTTTCTAGATACTGAATCTCCAATTCGGTTTGGGATTATTCAGATCTTCTGTGGCCGCATCCATGAAAAAGGTAAAAAATAGGAGACCGAATTGGGGATTCGGTTCCAGAAAAAAACAAATGGGATACCGAATTCCCAATTCGGTCTTTATGATTTTTGAAAAAAAAAAAACTAATCATACTGCTTGCTAAATTTTGATTTAATTAATTATGATTTATAAAAAAAATAAAAAAATAAGTTCGTTCGATCTAATTAATTTTTCTTTAGAATTTGTAAAGATATGAAAATGAACTCAAGTCCCATTTTAAAGACCATATATCTTGGGATATTGCGGATGGTACCAACATTCTGGCTCTAAACCAGCCGTGGTATCCGGGATGGGGTCTGACAAGAGTCCTAACGAACCGGCAAAGGAGTACTACGGTAGCCGGGTTATTTGACATGAATTTGGGACAGTGGGACACTCACAAGGTAACAAAAATTATGGGAAACGAGGCGTTGCATGGCATACTATAGGTAACAAAGAGACCAACTAACCACTCCTTGCTTACTGACAGACTAATTTGGTTACCTAGCAAAACAGGCACATACACGGCAAAACAAGGTTATGAAATGTTGAGAAAATTGCATAGAGCACCACCAACCTATGGACAGGAGATGAAAGAGGCACTCGGAAAAATCTGGGAATGGGAGGGACTCATACCAAGAGTCAGAACATTCCTCTGGCGTGATATACATGGTGGGTTGCCAACAACAGCAATGCTGCACACAAGGATATGAATGCTGGATCCAATCTGCTCGCGATGTCACATCGAAATTGAATTCTTCATGCACCTATTTTTCTTCTACCCAATGGCAAGCGCAACCTGGCTGCAAGTTCAAAATCTACCACTTGACTTCACAAGAACCCTCCTCATGATCACCAAGGTACTAGATCCAGAACAAATCATAGATTTCTGTAACTTGCTTTGGGAACTATGGAAGGCAAGGAATAGTGAGGTATTTGCAGGAAAGAAGATATCCCCACATGGCGTGCTCAGGCTGGTCGCAACCACAACCCCTGTACCTAAACCGGCGCAATACCAACAACAAGAAGAGGTGCCCTTACCAATCCAAATACCACCAGACACAAGAACGGTATTGGTAGACGCCTCTTAGGACACCTCAAACAGGACTGGTATCGGGATATTAATTTTTAATGAAAACAGTACACTAAGGAATACGAGATGCACTACCACCACTGCCTATTATCCTTTCCAAGCGAAGGCACACGCACTAATACTGGTGCTGAAACAGATTGAAACAGAGGCAGCAGATCGGTATATGGTGTTCACAGACTGTAAGACACTGGTGGAAATAGTCAACACGTCAAACTTGGATTACCTGTCATCCTGGCGGGCTGGTCTCAAGTGGAGGAGTGCATTGACACTTGGGCAACTATGCAACATAGAGTTACGATGGTACATGCACGAAGAGAAAGGATGACACAACCGCATAGGTTAGCGAACTATGCAAGAAGGGGCAGCAATGCAGGGAGAACTGGTATGAAAATATGCAGCCAATTAGGAATAGAGAAGGTCTTACCATGAAACTTCTTTACACTCAACTAGTTACATAGACTCCTTGTTCCCATCATTGTAATCAGGCTAGCATAACATAGTCTACAGTAGGAACCTTTTACTGTTTTTTCAACTAGGGTAATTTTACTGTTATTTATTTTTCAGAATGATAAGTAGGTTTTTTTACTTTACCTAAGGACATGTACTATGTTCAGAATTTCATATTCAATAAATAGAGCAAAGCTAGGGTGTGATGTGCTCACCAAGAGAATTTGGTGAGCACAACTCCAAAAGTATATCAGATCGGCGTTAAACGCGAAATCCAAACCGTTAAAATCCATGTACTTAATGAGTGATGCATATACATGCAAAATTTTGAAAGTTTCGAGTTTATTTGCTACACGATCAAGTGGTCAAAGAAATAATAAAAATTGAATATATAAAACAACTTATAAATTAACTTATAAAATATTCATTTCTTTGGTCCCTTGACCGTGTAGCAAATAAACTTGAAACTTTCAAAATTTTACATGTATGTGCATCACTCGTGAAGTACATGGATTTCAACGGTTTGAATTTGACGTTTGAAGTCGATCCGATGAACTTTTGGAGCTGTGCTCACCAAACTCTCTTGGTGAGCACATCACACCCTAGCTTTACTCCAATAAATATACCTATGGGTTTTTGTCAAAAAAAAAAGAAACGAGAATAAATCTGCTGCGATTCGAATTAGATGAACAGTACCCTGAAATTCCTGCTTTTTCAAATCTAACTGTCGATTTGTTTTGAGATGCGTGTACTGAGAAACTAGCTATTTGGAGATGCGTACACAGCAAAAAATTGAGCTGTTAGATTTGAAAAAACAAAGATTTGAAGATACTGTTCATCTAATTCGAATCGCAGCCGATTTATTCCCGTATGAAACCTACATGACAATTCTTTAGTGTCATTTGCATGGAGATTCACGCTGGTGTGGATCACAAGATGGATGGATGGTTGAGGACTTGAGGACTTGAGGTTCAAGTTATGGTCAGATTAACTGACAGAATTTGATGTCATTGTCATAGACTCCTAGTAACATCGGGCCAATGGATGCTTTTCTTACTGTTGAAAGAAATTTTGAAAAACAAATTATCTCGTGCGTCAAAAGTCTTTTCCGTCTAAAATTTTTTTTTTTTGTATCAATTTTTTTGTTGGACTACAACAGGAATTGTAGTCTTTATTTTCACTGACCTTCTCGCACCTACTTTTGCTTTCCTGCGCGCGTACTGGTACACTGCTACAGTGATGTACTTGCTAATACTAAATAGGCTTTTTCATGTGTTTTTTCTTTTTAGGCCAGATGTTGTTGTCAACTGTCATAGGCCTTTTTAATCTCCAATAGATAGATGAAAACTAAACCGAAATAAGCACATTATCTTTGGAACCGTTGGGGGAATTTTTTTGATAAACCATAATTAAGAAAATCATTTTTACTAATTCAGCATGATTGTTTTTTTTTTTTAAAACCACAAAGACCGGAGGGCTCCTCCGGTCTCACTTTTTTTTCTTTTTTGGGACCGAATGGCTCCTCCAGTCCCAATTTTTATTTTTTTTTCCACTTTTTCCCGTACGGCAATCTGTGTAGCATCTCTATATTTTATGTATATATAATATATATATATATATATATATATAATATAATATATGTATGTGTATATGTATATGTATGTGTATATGTATATGTATATGTATATATATATATATATGTGTGTGTATAATATAATCCTGAATTTTTTTTATAAACCATAATTAAGAAAATAATTTATAGTTATATACTTATATACATAAATTATATTATATTATACATATATTATATTATATTATACATATATTATATTATATTATACATATATTATATTATATTATACATATATTATATTATATTATATTATATTATATTAGATTATATTATTTATACATATATATACATATACATATATTATATTTTATTATATATACATATACATATACATAAAAATAGAGATGCTACACAGATCGCCGCACGAAAAAAAGTAAAAATAAATAAATAAAATTTGGGACCGGAGGAGTCACCCGGTCCTAAAAAAGAAAAAAAAATGGGACTGGATGAGCCCTCCGGTCTTTGTGGTTTTTGAAAAAAATAAAAGCAATCATGCTGAATTAGTAAAAATGATTTTTTTAATTATGGTTTATCAAAAAATTCCCGTTGGGGACTTGGGGTGTAATGATTGAAAGTGTAGGCTTTATTTAAAAATATAGCACACAGTTAGGTGTAGGTTTCAAGCTAATTAGAGTGATTAATTTATTTTCCGTTTTACACTTTGATGCCTTTCTTTCTTCTTTTATTCTTTGTGTGACTAGTAAGACAACGAATAAATTCCAAATTGCCTCTTGATTCTAAGAGAAAATACTAACCGGCAATTTTTTTTTCTTCCATGTTAAAACAAGGTTCTTGCGCTTAGTAAAAGTTCGAATTCTACGCAGAATGAGTCTAAGTCTGACTTTACTTGAGCCCGTCACTAGCTGAGCTAAGCTGGTTCAGCTCGTTCTGTTGTGAGGCGTATATAGACTCAATATTTTCGTCAATTTGGTGCTGCGAGAATTTTTTTTTTTTCCGCAACGAGTTTCTTTCTCTTATGAAGGGCATAAAGAGAGACAGTGAATTTAGTTTTTTTTCTTGAGCATAGGAACAAGCCGAGTTGCGTAAAGTTTAAACTCGCTCATGACGGGTCGAGCCAGAATTGAACAAAAAAAAATACGAATTTTTTCAGAATTTATCTCGAGTGAGTCAGAAGCTACAATTTTATTTTTGTCAGTCTTAGCGCCAAGAAACATTAACACATTTTACTAATAATACACTTATCAGGTGATTAACACTGATGTGTTGAATAATATTTTCCCCCGACACCGAAATGTTTACTAATACCATTTCAAAAAAAATAATAAACCAAAACACTACTAAATTCTGTTAGCGAAATGGCTGTGACAATGGCTAGGTCCGGAAAACAGACTTTGGAAAAATATATACACCGCAACTAACAGAGATTGGAAACCTAACTATGTGCCAGACTCAAACTTCTTTGGGCAGATGCAAGGGACAGTCATTGACCTAATTAAAACATTCACGGAGTGGATACCGGGAAACGGTATGACAATAAATTTCTGGCATGATAACTGGGGCCCAGGATTACTAGGCCATACTTTCGGAGCACTATATTCCCACGCCATAGACACCCAGATCTCACTGGCACAAACCGACCTCATGCCGCAAACACTCATCCCGCTCTCACAACAGGCAATCACTGAAATGGAAACCATGGCGAGACTCATACAACAAATGGGAAGGGTGCTCACAGCAGAGATGGATAGGCCCGTATGGCTACCAGCCCCAACAAAAGGATTCTCGGTGAAATCGGCATATCAAATCATGAAAGGAGGGCCAATGATTAAATAAGATCTAAACCGAATATGGAAACTACGGGTGCCCCCTAAAACTAAAATGTTCACATGGCTTATGTCACTCAATAGGATTCTGACTACCGACAATCTAGTGAGGCGGGGATGGCAACTGCCAAATATGTGCTTCATGTGCCGTCGAAATGCAGAAACGGTCAGTTACTTGCTCAATGAATGCGATACCACCCTACTAACATACCAAATGGTCTCCCAGCAGCTATCAATACCACTGACAGAATCGGGTCAAACCAGACCCTACACAGAAGCCGGCAAATCGAAGAATTTTACAAAAAAGGGAAGGGAACTAGTGGTAATCACGCAGTTTGTTATCTGGCGTGAACAATGTAACAGGATCTTCAGAGATCAAGCAGAGAATGTAGAATTGATGCGCGTAAAGTGTACGCTAAGAAGTTTCAGTACAATAAGATGTACCTTTTAAACCTTAAACGCTTTTGAGTCAAATTGCAAGTGCACAATTATATCAAAGTAGTATTTTAGGTATCGATCCACAGAGAGTATGGAAAATACTTAGTTTTAAACTCTAAATAATTAATTTCAGTAAATAAAAGTAAAGTGCAATAAAGTAAAGTAAAGGGGGGTTTGTTTAAGTAATCCTAAAGGTTGGGTTTAATACCCGAGAATAAGGAATAGTAAACAATAGATGTAAATGAAATGAAAGAAAGAAATATTGGTTTGCTTTTCAAGTTGAGAAGATCTAGGGGTCTTTGGTCCACAATCCCTTGCTAATTCTATCTATTCGGTTTGTTTATATTCATGTTTGATTTAAATGAGGTTTCTAACCTAATATGTTAGCCTATTTCAATTAATTATTGATATAAGTATTTTGGTGGGTTGGGTTAATTTTCCTCGAATTTTAGGGCTGTCACCATCCTAAAGGGATATTTAACAATCACGTTCACACAAAATACATATCAATACTTAATCAATCTAGGTGTCCAAATTAGGAGTTTGACTTCAGAAATACCTACCTCACCAAAACCCTAACTCTAATTTCTGGAGATCCGGTTTATATCCTAGTGTTAATAAGATATCCTATACCTTTATGATTTGATTGATACAGGGTGGATTACTTGACCTATGCTGGAGTTTAATGATTAAAGCGGAAAAACAGGACATAGCACGATTTCTAGCTACTTTAATTCATTAAACCAACATGGTACTTGAATTTCAAGTATATGAAATCATAAAGAATAATTCACAGAAATTACCATTAAATCAAACAATCATAATAAAAACAGTATAACCGAATAAATATAATTAAACAAGTTCATGCATGATGACCTAAACCCCTAGAGAGAGAACTACTCACTCTTGGAGAGGTCCATTACAAAAATTGGCAAAGTAAGAAGAAATCAAATGAAAGAAAATGATTACACCCTTTGACAAATCAAAGCCCTCTATCTTGCCGAATCTTGCTCCGGAAATCCTTCTTCTCCTCGCTTGAAAGCTTTCCTTCCTCCAAAATTTATCGCTAAGTGTGTGTAAAGAGAGAATGATGGTGTGTTGGTTGATGTGAGATTGAATGCCCCTTGGTCCCAAGGACTCTCTCTTTTATATTCAATGATTATGTCTGATTTAGAGGCTAGAAGGTGGGGTTAGTGGGTGCTCTGTTTAGCATTACTTCCCTGGCAAGTAAGTGTATTTCTGGCAGTAAAAACGCGTCCATAAGGCGCCAAAAATAGAAAAACTGTCAAACCGGGCAGTTATTGGCTTTCTGCGGGTCCAGTGCGGATGGATGACCCGCACTGCGGGTGGCTTCACCCGCACTGGGACAAGTTTCCTTATTTAACTTCTGCAATTTTATCTGGGTGCGGGTGGCACTGCGGATGGATGACCCGCACTGCGGGTGGAATCTGCTCTTCTGAAGTTGCCGAAATTTGGCCAAGTCCTGAATGCGTATGGGCTCATCCGCACTGGACTCAGTGCGTCCGCACTAGGCTCGGACTTTTCCTCTGCGCCACGAGTGCGGCTGGATTGATCCGCAGTGCGGGTGGTTGATCCGCACTGGAGGGTATTTTTGCTATTTTGCATTATTTCATGCATAGAAAAGCCAAATAACTGCAATAACTTGATTCTAGGTGTATTTTGATCATTTTACATAATAAATACAAGACAATTGGTGTTATTTCATAATAAAATCTAGATTAAATGTGTATATAATTTATGCTTATCAAGAATCCCTAATAAACCAGATGAAAGACCAGTGGATGATGACAAACATGAAAAACAAATACAAACTAGCAAGCATTTAACGAGACTGTAGAGGCTACCATGCCTCTGGATGAGCTTCAGTTTACTACCTACTATTATTTTCCTAAATTCTATTTCAGGTTTTTTATATTTCAAAATTCATTTTTATTTTCGTAGCTCAACTGTTTTGAGCTTTGTATCACATGCTTTGTATCAGTCTTTCATAAAGACCGAACCAAATTTTTTTTATCAATCAATTAAGTAAATAGGGGCATGACCCCTATTCTTCTTTCAAAAAAAAAGACTACTAAATTGGAGAATTTGAAAAATATTAGGGCCTCCATTTCAATTTGCGCCTCATTTTAGGTGGGCTGCAGATTGAATTGGTGGCCTCCAAAACTCAAAAATGAACTGTAATATACTAATATTTAAGATTTTAGGAAGCCTCCAATTCAATCTGCAGCCCCCCCCCCCCCCCACCCCAAAAATAATAATAATAATAATAATAATGAGATCGCAAATTAATTTGGAGATCCTGGTATTTTTCAAATTCCTTATAATTTGTCATATCGCAAATTAATTTTTTAGATTCCTTATAATTTGGAGATTCTTGTATTTTTCGAATTCCTTATATATATATATATTTATTTATTTATTTATTTATTTACAGTGATATTAACAAAAATTCGCGCCCCCCCCCCCCCCCCCCCCCCCCCCCCCATGCGGTTAGTCTTTCATGTTTTTCCTTCTTCTCTAATCAATCCTCTGGCATGTCAGACAATTAGTAAAGCTCCAAATCTCTTCAAGTAAAAGCTTGCGAGCCAAGTTTTGATCTTACAAATTAAACAAAGTTGTTCTTGCGCTTAATGACAGCCTTGGTTATGGTGGTTTGTTATTTTATTTGGAGGGACCACAAATATTTTCATACATTTTATTACGACTCTTGAAAGGTGACTCAAATTTTCTCAGGTAACTTAAATTTTGAGTTTGGATCGTCGTCTGATTAGAATCTGCGTCCATCTGGTCTGAAGTAATGCATGGGGCTCTTTAATATTTGTGTCACAGCAGATTTAAAGATACCAATCTAAACCTAAAATTTGAGGTACCTTAGGTGCTATGAACTTGGTAATTTAATTAGTCTATGAATTATGATGAGGCAACATGATCTAATTGGATTATCAGCGCTGGTAAATTTAATTTTAAGCAGGATCGCTATATTTGGTCGGGTTAGGATTATATAATAAGGGCTCATCTTGATAATCATAATAATACTTTTTCAAATAATGTATGAAAATTTAAAAAAAAAAAAACAGAAAAAAATCATGGCATTTAATTCCGAACCTTGAAACAAACAAACAAAAAACGCAGCAGGCTTAATTATTGGGCCCACAACCTGAAAACAGCTAGAGTTGGTTAGTACATTATACATACCGACGAACTGGTCTATTTCTTTTCCTTACTTAAATAGGAATCCAGGCAGATGCCAATAAATTTGAGCGCAATTAGAGGCTGTGGTTGTTTTAGATGGTTCACTGTATTGGCCATAGCCCTCAATCCTCATGGCGCTGTTCTATGTGCACCTGTTCAGTAGTTCACAGTTCACACTTTACAGGACAGTTTAACCGTGTACTACAAAATCTAGCTACAGTACGTAAGAACTAATTAAGAACTATTTATTATTGTTTTTCATCAAGCTATAGCTTGAATATTCTTCTTTTGATATATGAAAATAAATGATGAGGCAGGATCGAGAGGATGTAGAGTATGAACTTTTTTTTTTCAACATTTTAGAAAATGTATTTATTAAAGCTATATATGATAACACCATTAGCTATAACACCTAAAGTACTCGAGAAAAACATACGAGCAAAGCTAGGGTGTGATGTGCTCACCAAATTGGTTTTGTGAGCACAACTCTAAAAGTATATCGGATTGGCTTTAAACGATAAATCCAAATCGTTGAAATCCATGTACTTCATGAGTGATGCATGTATATGTAAAATTTTGAAAGTTTTGAATTCATTTGCTATAAGTAGTGGTTTGCAAATACCCATCGGGGGCAGACCCGACCTGTACCCGCCCGTGCTCGGTACCCGGGTTACCCGTGCCCGAGCCCGGGTATGGGTCGGGTAAACGGGTACACGGGTACGGGTAAAAAACTGGTAGGGTACGATTATTTGGTTCAAAACCCGAGCAAACCCGGTCCGATTTACGCCCGACCCGACCCGACCCGACCGACCCGACCCGGACCCGTACCCGACCTGGCCCGACCCGGACCCGACCCCGAACCCGTACCCGAACCCGTTAAAAAATTCAAAAAAATTCAAAAAAATTCAAATTTTTTTGAAATTTCGAATTTTCCGCCTTAAAAAACAGGAAAAAAAAAAAAAAAAAACGGGTACCCGACCCGGACCGCCATACCCGTGCCGGGTACCACGGGCACGGGTATAACTCGGGTAGGGTACGGGTTTTGAAAAATATACCCGAGTATACCCGACCCGAGATACCCGTATACCCGACCTACCCGTACCCGACCCAAACCCGTACCCGACCCCGGGTACGCCCGGTCCGCCCGAACCCGGTCCGAGAGCACTACACTAGCTATAAGGTCAAGCGGTCAAAGAAATATTGAAAAAATAATACATAAAACAACTTATAAAACAACTTATATAAAAGATTATTCATTTCTTTGACCGCTTGAACTTGTACCAAATGAATTCGAAACTTTAAAAATTTTACATATACATGCATCACTCATGAAGTACATGGATTTCAACGGTTTGGATTTATCGTTTGAAACCAATCCGATATGCTTTTGGAGTTGTGCTCACCAAACCCACTTGGTGAGCACATCACACCCTAGCTTTGATCAAAACATATGACATATGCTGTCATATTGCAGACATTTTTATTTTTACCCAATTATTAAAATATTTTAATAAAAATAACTAGGATTTGATCAAAATTTTAAAAATGCCCAAAACGTGAAAAAAATCTACGGCCCCAAATTTTTAGTCGGAACCGCGAAAAAAATCCGCGGCCCAGTGGATTTTTTTTTTTGCACTATTAAAGGCTGCCGATTTTTGTTTAATTAGACGACCTTTCATATTTTTTTCTAATTAATTTTAAAGTGAAACTAAAATTTTGAGATATAATCAAACTATGAATTTAATGTGTTAAGAATTTGAATCTAAAATATAAATTCTATAAATTAATAGTAATTATTCGAGTAGTTCGTGAATTTAAAAATTCGTTAAAAGTTCCGTTGAACCATTTAGAAAATAAATTAAAATTTAATTTGTATGAATAAATAAGTAATTAAATTTTAAATAAGAGTATAATTATACGAAGTTATTCGTATAAATAAATTAGGAAATTTATAAAATTAGTTCATTTCGGAATTTACAAAACTAGTTCATTCCGGAATTTACAATCTGTTTCTGCCAGGAACATAACCTGTTTTAGCAGTTTGGGCAATTTTTGAGATGTGATATCTCACGATCTGTATGGAGATTTTGTATGAAACTTCACAGTCTTGTTCTACGATGTTAAGACTGTATGTCGGTCAATTTTCATAATTTTTGAAAATATTTTGTTATGTTAACCAGAGGTGCAAATTTGGGCTCAGAAACTGTTAGTCATAGTCTTAGTCTTAGTCTTAGCCTTATGCGTCTCTAGATCAAACTCTTTTTTTTTTAAATCATGGCCATAGAAATTATCTACAAAAACATAATTAGATATTTCATACCAAAAATATTATTTTATCTCTACACATCTTGGACAGTCCTTTTTATTTCTTCCAGTCCAGCGACATTTATTTTTCTTGTCCTCGTTCTTTTCTCGATTGTTACTGTCAATCCTTCTCATCTACAATTTAATTAAAAAAATAATAATTAAAAAAAACTGCGACATAATAAAATACAAATAAAGTTTACTCAAATCTAATTGAATAAGTTCATACAAATCTCAAAATTAAACTGTGAGCTGTCAACACATACAAATAAAGTTTATACAAACCTCAAAATGAAAATTGTTCACAAAATAAACTTCATCTAATTAAATAAGTTCTCAACACATTGAAATAGATCGCAAGTTAATTTCTACGACTCAGCCTAAAATGCAATTCCATTAACCGACCAGATCCCCATGATGATGTGTTCCTTCTAGCTGGTTGCACTGCCTGAACTTCCAGCCTCTGACTCTCTGCGAATTCTGCATGCAAAAACTTCGCATAGTGATTCGCCGGACCTCACAACTTGCGCGATCAGGCCTCTCAATGCCCCGTCATCTCTTAATGAGATTCTGACATACTTCCTTGCTTGGACCATTCGGGCCATTATTTCTAATTCCCAGCGATTCCTATTGTAGCCACTCACTTCATAAATAAGCGATTGCAACTGCTCAAATGAGAAATTTTCGTCAACCCAGTACGTATTTACTGGAGGCTTGGAGTAACTTACTCCATTATGGTCAAAAATAATTTTTCTTCCAAAATGTACTGAAATTCTAATATGTATGACCAATAAACTACATTCATAAATGGTAAATATTTTGTCAGTTTACTCATTTCAATTGTGAACAGTTGTGAATAGTAGTGAACATTAGTATATGAATAGTAAAGATGTATATACACAGTATATAAACAGTAAATACATAGATGAACAGTAACTACGTAAATGAACAGTTGGAAAAAAAATTTTACTTGATTTAGAAGCTGAACACTGCATCTCCTTTCTCCTTCTCTCCTTCTCTTTCTCTCTCCTTCTCCTTCTCTTTCTCCTTCTCCTTCTGTCTTCTCTTTCTACAAGATAAAAAAAAATGCCTATTTATAATGCAAAAAAACTAACAAAAAAAAAAGCCGGGCCGAGAAAAAATTCTGCAATTCCGAATTTTTATTCGGGGCCATAGATTTTTTCCACGTTTTGGGTATTTTTAAAATTTTGATCAGATCCTGGTTATTTTTATTAAAATATTTAAAAAAATGGATAAAAATAAAAATGTCAGGTCATATTGTATTGCAAACCTTTCAAATTTTCAAAATAATAATAATATTAATTAAAGATTTGGAGTCATGAACCGGACTAGAAATTAAATTAAAATGGAGGTAAAAATTATATAATCAAACTTTCATTTCATGCAAAAAAAGTAATGTTAAGGCACGCATAAAAACATAAAATTTAACTATGGCAGTCGAGTTCAAAGTAGCATAATGTTCACATTTCGAGGAAAATAATGTCGGTAAAAAATGTGTTCTAGTAAATTTGTGTGCGTATTATTTATCGTATCTTGTTGTTTTAACACAATCAAATTATTGAGTTTTTGGATAAGAGAATTATTATTGTACCCCAAGTCATTATCGCTCGTTCTCTGAGTAGTTTAACAAAAAACTTTTTAATATTGTCTAATTTTTATTTTTGACGCTAATATCGAAATATTTAAAGCTATGTTTATAACATTTTAAATGTTACTAGCAAGCATATAAGCATTTGTCTGAAATTATTTCTAGATAATTTTAACTTTCAACTACTTTTGTCTTCAAATAAAAAAAGGAACGATTTTTTTCATCCACTATTTTTTATTTTTTCTCTGATCATTATAATTTATTTTTCCGACGATCCATGATGAATTTTACGAATCTAAAAATACGAACGTTTTCTATTCGATTCTATCTTTCAAATAAGATACATGAAGAAATAATTTTGAGTAATTTTAAAGTCATTTGTTTTTTTAAACTAAAATTCATGAGCACTTTCAATTTTCAAGTTTTTAAATCTCAGTCTACAACCATTAAAATTTTTAAGGCTTTGTACATGAGGTTTATATGCTTTGTAAATGCAGTGTTATTGTTGAGGTTTAAATTATTTGTACATAAGGTTTATATGTTTTATTCTAGATATTTAAAGTGTTATTAATGAGGTTTATATACTTATACATGAGGTTTATATGCTTGTAAACAGAGGTTTAAATTATTTTGAAGCAAAATAAAAAAAAAACTGAAAATCACAAAGATTTAAAGTGGCAAAAAAAATTACGACACAAATATGACTCGAAAGTTATTCTTCATGGATCTCATTTGAAAGAGAAAATCGAGTAAAAAATGTTCATATTTTTAGATTCGCAAAATTTATCATGGATCGTTGAGAAAATGGATGAGAATGATCAGAGAAAAAATAAAAAATAAAAAGTGGGTGAAAGAAATATTTTCGTTTTTGGCTTGAAAACAAAAGTAGTTAGGAGTTAAAACTATATAGATTTAGAATTTTAATGCTTGCATATAGAGATTTAAATGCTTGCAAGTAGCATTGTAAAATGTTATAAACAAAGCTTTAAATATTTTGATATTATTGTTGGAAATGAAAGTTAGATAGCATTGAAAGTTTTTTCTGTTAAACTACTTGGAGGACGCACTCAGAAATTTTGTTTGAGATACAATTATCAGGCTCCTTTAAATAAAAATATTGGATGATCTGTTGGTTTCAGTAATTCTTTTACATGAAATTAGACCCTAATTTATTAGAAAAGTTAAGAAAAAAGGAGAGGTGATTTTCAAAACCAGTTAAAGTAGCAAGAGAGGTGATTTTGGAAAATGCATTACTCAATATGAATTTAGAAAATGAATATTAGAATGTTTCAAAAAAAAAATCTTATTCTTATAGAATTTTTTTTTTAAATTATGATAAATAAAGATAATTTCCTTTTAAAGAAGTGAAGTGAAAGAGGAAAACTTCAAAGGAAAGAATCAACGGTAAATATAATAAGCAGTCAACAGATTAGAAAATGCACATGACATGCAACCAATGGATCTAACAGAGAAACACAGGTCACTACAAAACACACAAGCAAACGCTAATTGAACGCGTCTTTCTGCTAAACCGTGTAAAGGAAGTGACAGCCCGAACCCAACCGTCACTTGCTCTCTGCCATGTGGGGTCACCTAACCTCTCTGATTCAAGTCTCCTTTAGGTACCCCATAATTTACTCCCATTATTTGTTGTACAACAGAAGGCAGACAATATCATTAATGTATTATGAATATTGTTTGTTATTGGTAAGTAATGGTGAATTATAATTTGATAGTTTCTGCATAGCCTGTTTCAAGTAAAAAAAAAAAAAAAAGGAGGATTTGTGATAGGTTTGACAAATTAGCAGTTAAAAAAAAAATGTTTTTATGAAAATGAAACTCTTATGAATTGAGCATGTGTAGTACTAGGATGGGTGCTTTGGAAATTCTCTGTGTTGTTGATTCAAATTGAATTTTATTTCTAGCCTACTCCAATTTTTTTTTAAATAAAATTTTTGAAGTAGAAGTAGGTTACCGACAAAGAATTATGCTAATGTACTAGTATTAACATATAATAGGATATATTAATGGTTCACATTAAAAAATTCATGTACAAATGATCAATTCAAATTACTTAATAAAATCATATAAAATAACATTTTTTTCACTATTTTATGGATATTTGAAAGATGACCCTATATGATATATGAATATTGATATTTTTCTATTGTTTTAGGATCATTTTCTAAATATACTTATATATTATAAAAAGTTAAAATTAGTAAAAAATTTGTATACAATGTTTTAATATTTAAATTTTATTGAGCACTTATCTACATTTTCGCTATGAAAAAAGAAGAAGTAAAATTTAACCCGCTAACACATTTGTTTTTTAGCATGAATGTGTATCTAACCTAAAATTTAAAAGTTGCTTTCATTTAATATTTTATGCTTCATTATACGGTTATGATAGTTTAATACAAACAGATTATTTATAAAGTTGTGTCCTTGAGCTTTGTTCCATGAAAAAACAATCTATTGAAAAATATTTCTCAATCAAGGAAATTTCTGGAAAAAAGATTCTAAACATAGATATTATGTATTTTTTCGGAACTTCTAAAATGTAATTAATGATAAACAAGGCAATTTGTCATGTAAATAATTCATCAAAAATGAAAAAACAAGTTATATTAGTTTAAGAATTATAGTCCAAGACTTATTAAGCACAATTCTTTAAAAAAAAAATGTGGTATGATTAAAAAAAGCATAGATTATGTGGTGTAATTTCTTCAAGTACTATAATGTTAGATTATATCCCTTGTTATATTTCTTGTACCAACCTATGTACCCAATAGCCTGGCCCTACGCATAATTTGTAAATCATTTCCATTAACTACCTACCAAGTAAACAGCACTGTTCTTCCAATACAAATACACAATTCTTAGAATATACAATTATACATTATTATAAGCAAACGCGTCCCACAATTGCCTCCTATATAAACCCTACCAACTCAACAGCACTGTTCTTCCAATACAAATACACAATTCTTAGAATATACAATTATACATTATTATAAGCAAACGCGTCCCACAATTGCCTCCTATATAAACCCTACCAACTCAACCTTCCATTCTAAACCAGCTCTCTTTCAAAGATAAAAAGTACATCAAAAAGGAATCTCAATTAGCTCTGTAAACTCTACTCCCACTCAAAAGTCATTACTCATTCACTAAACAGAGATTTGATGGCAAGAAGAAGCGCCAAATTGACTAACAGAGCATGGCGTATGCTCCGCCTCGCCGTACTCTGGGCCCAGAAAGGCGGCAAGTTCAAGCAAAACCGTGCACTTCTCCAACTTCGCTTGTTTAAAATCTTCAAACTCAGACACAGTCGACAGTCGCCTCGATTGCAATTCGAGCGGGAGTTCTCATTCGAGGAAACACCAAGCTTCAGATTCAAGACTGCTTCTCTTCGCTTCCTTCCTTGCATTACGCCTTCTGTCGATCATGATTTTGATCAGGATGAGACTGATCTATTGTTTTATCGGCGCGAGAAGGAACATGAGCAATTTCAGTATGACAACAGAGAAGAGGGATTTGTCGAGTTGATTGAGGAAAGGGAGAGATTAGAGGAGAAGGGGATTGATACAAAAGCAGAGGAATTTATTTCAAGGTTTTATGAAGAAATGAAGTTGCAACGACAGGTTTCTGCAATTCAGTACTATGAGATGCTTGAAAGAAGTGCATAGAGGACCTTTGAATTTTCTTATTTATTTTTTTGAATTTTGTAAAAAACAGAGTTCATTTACTTTAGATTTGGTTCTTTGCAATTCTTCTTTGACATTTTCATTTCTATATACTTAAAGTGTAGATGCTTCTTTGCTCTCTGAGAATTAAACATTTCAATGCAAATTTTATTATACTTATCAGGAAGACTTGGTCGTTTGATTTTGTTATTTTCATTTTCTATTCAGAACTTGGAATTGAGTTGCTCTAGTTTTGTGCTCTTGTTGTACTTTCACCGCTTGAACAGAGGAGAAAAGGTTCTCATCTTGGGAGAGTGGAAAGTGGAAACGCTATTTTTTCTTGTAAAGCAAAACATTTTTTCGTTTCTTGCATTGAAAGTTTGAAACTATATGGCCTTTCTGAAGATGTTTTCTTTAGGCATATGCTTAAAGAAATTATAATCGTTGCGAATATATTTTTTGGTTGAAAGACCGTAGAAGATTGTATTACTAGAAAAAGTTACAAGCGAGCTGTTGTAGAATATTAGACAACTACTGTCTGTGAAAACATACAATTATAAACAAACTAAAAATAAACATAGATATGTGCACACGTAGACACAAATTTGAGATCTAATGATTGTAGTCTAGAGATTGTTGCGAATGTTGTTTTTGGAATTTCAAATGTTGTTTTCGGAATTTGACCTTTTCATTCTTTGTTTTTGTTTTTTTTTATGCCTTATTGCACTAGAATTGAGAACGGTCCAATAGGCGTCGAATCAAATTTAATTTGATATCTAGTCCGAGTCATTCGATCAGCAACAAAATCTGTGCGAAAAGCTTTAAGATCCGTGCAGATCAAATACGCAATTCTTGATGCAATCAAACGGTTCCGACCATCAGACAACGCTTCGACACACTTTCATCCATTGCACTTGCAATGCCAAAAGAAACGATACAAGGCATCACTATTTGTCAAAATATTATTTCATTTTCAAGGTCCATAAAACTATTTCGTAATTGAATTAGGCTCAAAATATATTGGGTTTCTGACATTTAAACTCGTTGATAATTGTGAGGCTAACTATTAAGCTCTTTATTATGTGAAATTTTATGAGGCCCGCCTGAAAGCCTAATTATCATGTTGTAATCTGTACATGTAGATCCTCCTAGTTTGGGGTGTTCATCGGTTCGGTTCGATTGAACCAAATTGAACTATACAAACCAAAGTTGTAATTCGGTTTCAAAAATAGAACCGAACTAATTTAGCATTGTTACTAAACCGAATCAAAGTTTTATTTCAGTTTGTTCGGTTCAAACCAAAATATATTAATTTTTTATTTAAAATAATTGATTTATAATAAACCAAAGTATTAAGAAATAAACCTAGATATTAAGAAATAAACCGAAGTATTTAAAGCAATTGATTAAGAAATAAACCGGAGTATTAAGAAATAAAGTGGGGCAGTCCAGACCAAATCAATAATATATAAAAGTTCGGTCAGTTCGGTTATTTCAGTTTTAAAAAATTTCAAACTAAACTGAAGTTATAATTCGTTTTTAAAAAGAAAACTAAACCGAACCATTAAACTAAAAAAACCAAACTATTTGATCCAAACTAGTTCGATTCGGTTCAAAACCGACTAAACCTGACCCAACGAACACAGAACACCCTTACTCCTAGTTTCCAAGTAGGAAACCTCCAAGTGTGATCTAGCAAGACATGATGGAGCAAGAAGTACCTAGCATAAATATGTAATAAAATGCGGTTCTATACGGCGCATATGCAGCTGTAACATAGTGACAAATGAATTATTCGGGTTTAGTTTGGTGAGATCAAAAATTTGTGATTTGGTAATAATTCGGGTATAATTCGAGAATGATTAGGAATTATTCGGATCAGAAATCTTAGTCCTGCAAGGGAGCAAAAAAAAAAAACCAAAAACAATATTGTTCTTGAAAAAATTCGGAAAAAAATCGTGAATAATTCAAAAAATTCGGAAAAAGTTTATAAAATTTGGAAATTATTCATGTTTAATTTAATCAAAGCTCGATCAACCAAATAATTTAATGTTCGATTCGACATTACCCTAAAAAAATATTAAACAGATATAATTTGAAAAATATTAAACAGATATAATTCAAATATTAAACAGATATAATTTGAAAAATATTAAACAGATATAATTCGAATATAATTCAGGTATCTTGTATATGCGTTTGCAATGTCCAACTGCATAGAATCCCAGTATGCGGATTCAGTCTCGGAGTTGACCAAAACAAAATGCAACCCATTTAAAATATTTTATTTATAAACAAAATATTTCGGATTCTCAAGATCCGAAATAATTCAGATCCGTAACCCATTATTTGAGTTCCTAACCTGAAAATATCTAGATGCAGGACCCATCAAAATTTGCTCTCTTACTATTCCACTCGAGATATTTTATAGTCTCTTTACTTACCTCTTCATTGTTATTAAATATTATGGGACTAAATCATAGACATAAAAACCGGAGTATTGGACAGTCTGGCTGCTGGGAACGCTATTATCTGCTGAGCTGTGCGGCGTTTTTAATCTGATTCGTTCGTTTTGATCGGACGGATCATATCATATCTCAAAATTTAGGCCTCTCTTATCTGGTCCGTTCGATCAAAACGAACGGACCAGTTTAAAAATTTTGTACAGCTCCGCATAGAATACTCAGCGGAGGATACTCTCCCCTGAGTGCTGAGGCGCTAGGTGCTGGAAGCTGGGCTGCTTGTTGGGCCCTGTAAATCACGTCAAAATATAAAAGGGTATAATCAATCTTGCATATTTCAGCCTGATCAAACTGGCCATGTAAATCGCATCTATACTGTATCAATGTAAATATGTAATCAAGTGATTTTCTATCTATCTGAAAAAATAAATAAAAAATAAAAAATAAAAAATTTAATTTGCAAGTATATATTTATAGAGATTATGTTAAACAGTTCGGATGGATCGTTAAAATTTTAAAAACTCAAATATTAGACAGTTGCATAAAAATCTGACTTGATCAGCTCGTATCGTCACGTGTTTAGATCCCTACACGATCCCATTTAATATCGTGCTATGAAAGATATGCGGCCATTTTTATTAATACCCCAAAAAAAAAAATTAACAATACCCCTGTGTTTTATTTTTTTTATTAATACCCCGACCGCCAGACCCACGGGCGGCTCATATATTGAAGGAAACTGCCAGGCCAACGGGCGGTTCTCTCCCTAAGCAAACCGCCGCCCCGCCCCCCACGGGCGGTCCGCTATTGATATGTTTTCCCCACCCGTGAGCCCTCCCTCCCTGCCTCTCATCTGCCTCAATCCGAACCCACCTCCTCTCTCTGCCTCAGTCCGAACCAGAAAAAGAAAAAAAATTGCGTCGCCGCCCCTGTCTCCACCGCCGCCACTACTGCTCTGCTCCTCTCCCTCTCGTTCTCTCCTTTCCCTCGCTCACTTTCTCTCACGCTCGGTGCCACCACTGCATTGAGCACCGTCACGGCCGCTACACCGAGCACCGCCACTGTACCAAGCTTCTCTTGAATGTAAGTTTTTTCGATTCGATTAGTTCAATTTAGGGTTAGAGTTAGGGTTAGGGTTATGATTAGTGACTCGATAATGGTTTAATTAGTTGAATTGGTTGAATTGTGACTCGATAATGGTTGAATTAGTTGAATTAGAGTTGTTTCGAATTTGTTGAATTGCTCGAATTAGTTGAATTGCTTGAATTGCTTGAATTGCTTGAATTGCTTGAATTGTTCGAATTAGGTGCTTTATCGAATTTCTTGGATTGGAGATTATTAATAAAAAAATTATTATGGTAGAATTGCTTAAATTTTTTGAATGTGATATAGTTCAATTAGGGTTTATGGTTCTGAATTGTGAATTGCTTAAAAATTTAGGGTTTATAGTTCCCTTCTTTGAATTTAGGATTTATGGTTCAATTTAGAATTATTATGGTTCAATTGTTTGATTTGTTTAAAAATTTAAAGTTAGAGTTTATGGTTTACAAAATTTAGGGTTGATGATTTTTTGAAGTTAGTTGACGAAAGACATGTATATATATTAATACAAATTAATTTTAAGTAAAAATAAATTATTTTGAAGTATATCAAAATTTGTTTAAAAATTGCATTTTTTTTTTCAAGTAAATTGCATGTTTGTTGATTACAGTAGATTTTTGTTTTTTTTGCAAATTTTCTATTTTTCTAAAATTTAATAGTAAATAAAATTTAATATTGAATAGAATTTAATGGTGAATAAAATTTAGTAGTAAATAAAATTAATTTGTTTATAAAATAGTCCCTGCCTAGGGACCTCTTTGTAACAGGACGTAAAAAGTTGTATGATAAGTATTTTTTAATTGTAATTTCATAGAATTACTATTTACAAAATGTATAAAACTTAAGTAATATTTTCAAACATAAATTTGAATAAAAGAAATGATTATTTTGAAGTTTATTTGATAAATTGTGAGCACAGATAGTTATTTGGTAATTGGTTATAATTAAAATTCGATTAAAATTCATGTGTTTGGATTATTGGTTAGATATATATTTTTTAAGTGTGGTGAGATGAATGTGTGAGATTTTTTTTTTTTCATGTGTATTGAAAGATAATTTATGTTGTTAATTTAGTAATTGTCATGTTAAGTGTTAGTTGTATCATGTATTGTTATTGTGATAATAAAAATATGTGTAATTAGTATATTTTGATTAATAATTATTGTTAATTTATAATTATATTTTTTTCTATTTTATTATTAATAATAAATTTTGTGATTGATTATATTTTTTTTTTTAAATGTAGTATGCGTAGATCTTCTAGATGGTGGAGAGACCCACTAGCGCTTAGAGCGGGTCCAGATGCTGTGGATCTGATTGGAGTGGGTCCGTCCTCGGTGGATCCGACTGGAGCGGGTCCGTCATCTCAGACCGGGCGTAGAGATGGTTGGCATGATCCTGACACTTTCAGTATGGGATAGTCTGTCCTTGTGGATGTAGACTTGCATGTATGGGGTGGTTCACACTTCTTAATCATCCATGCTTTTCTTGCACCCGCAGGGGTTGCAAAAAGGCGAAACTCGCACTGCGAGTGAGTTTTACATAGCACAACTAACCTTGTTCGATCCCTTTTGTGTATTTTACATTCCCAATTGCCGTGAACATGAGTCTCGTAGATTTTTTTTATAAGTTCATCTATGTTGGTATAAAGTTGCCCTGGGGCAAGTTCGTCGTTGTATACAACACGAGGGCCAAAATAACTAATGTCTGCCTCTTCAAAAGCTGTGGTATCGTTGAATGTGGCAACCGGATGCTTATTTTCCCGACCTCTAATCGGGAATTTTTCTTCCCTGGATAAACCTGGTACATTTGCATCGCCATCTGATAAGTCATCGGATTCCCAAATTCCTTCGTATTCATCCCCCGTTTTTATTTCTCTTTCTAGTATGGCATCAATAACATCAACATTAATATCAATATCAGTTCGATTAACGGGTACCGATCCTGACTCTGGCATAGTTAAAAATCTAGGGATTATAGGTGTCTGTCTGGGTGGTGGTGGTAACTCTTCAGTATTTTCAGGGGAGTTGTGGTGCCCGAAGTTGTCATAATCGGGGCTGTGGTACCTCTGGTTATCATAAGGGGAGTGGTGGTGGTACCCCTGGTTGTCATAACCAGGGCTGTGGTACCCCTGGTTGTCATAAGGGGAGTGGTGGTGGTACCCCTGGTTGTCATAATCCGAATTGTCATAACCAGAAGGTCCAGCCCCAGCTTGGGGAACCCTCTTTGAATATATGTCCATTACGGAGACCCCACTAGACTCAAATTGAGTGTACACAACTCTTCACAAATTCGCATCTGTTATTGGAAACCTCACAAAGTAAGGTCTACCTCCCGCTCCACCCCTTTGTGAGTTGTCAATCCGTGTAGCCAATTCTATTTCATAACTGTTGTGGTTTACAGCAGTCTTTTCATATATTATATGCTTGAGTTCCTGAAATGTGGTATTTTCATTAACCTCGAAGCCAAATGCTGCGTCTTTCGTGTAATACACGCCATCTACACCCTTTTGTAGCTTACTGCCCACATACAGTGCAGCTAACATCTTTTACTTAACAAACTACATTTAAAAAATAATTTTATAAGTATTATAGTAATTGTACAGTAATTATAACGAGCACAATAATAAATGGCTAATTAAAAAAATATTGGTTGCTACAGTAATACTACAGTCATTCAACAGTAATACTAATTAATACTACAGTAATTAACTAATTAGTAATAATTAAAAAGAATTTACAAAATAATACCTATCGTTACAGGAGATGGACGGCTGAGCGTAGCTTCTTTCTTTTTTTTTCCTTTTTGGTTCGGAATGAGGCAGAGAAGAGAGAGGAAGGGAGGTTCACGGGTGGGATAATAGATTGATAGTGGACTGCCCGTGGGGGGGCGGTTTGATTGGGGAGAGGACCGCCCGGAGGGGGAGCAGTTTGCTTGAGGAGAGAACCGTCCGTGGGCCTGGTGGTTTCCTTCAATATATGAGCTGTCCGTAGACCTGACGGTCGGGATATTAATAAAAATAAATAAAACACAAATGTATTGTTAAAATTTTTTTTTTTAGAGTATTAATAAAAATGACCGAAAGATATGTCAATTCACATCTAAAATCAAAATTTGAGTTATATTATTAGCCTATTAGGTGATAAAATTCCTCACACTGCCACTCGGCGCTCGTTCTGATCCACTATTTTTGATATTTTGATTTGATATTGTATCTTGCTTCAATCCGAGCGCACATTCGGAGGATACGGATTCTGCGCACCAAACCACCCAAATTAATCTAATAACTCTCCATGGCTCTACTCTCGTAGTCACTCTCCTCGCAGCCTCGTTTCTTCCCAGTTTCTCAGGCAAAACGTCGAACACTTCTCGTGCAACCTCTCTACTACACCACCGGCATCAAAAGACATGAGCTTTCCATCTGCCTCGCTTCCTCTAATAAATCCAATAATTCCATCTCCTCCAATCTTATCGAACTCCCCATACTTCCATTGCCTCTCGTTCTCTTCCCTGGCCAGATGCTACCTTTAAATATATTCGAGTATAGGTACCGGATTATGTTGCAAACCTTAATCCAAACGGATCTTAGGTTTGGAGTTTTATTCTCTAACCCTACCGATCCTTCTTCCGCTTCGGTTGAGGTTGGATGTGTTGCTGAGGTGGTGAAGCACCAGAGATATCCCAATGATAATTTGTTTATCATGTGCAAAGGACAGGGGTGTGTGTGTGTGATTAATTTCCTATAATTGCAATTCAGTGGGCTTGAGAAGGGAAACATTTAATTGGTGAAGTAGGAAAAGAATAAAAGTTTCATTTCATTTCAGAAAAAAAAAAAAAAAAAAAAGATAGTTAAAAGGTCCCAATTATGGAGAAAGGTTAAATTGTATCTGATTATTGACAAGATACAATATTTGCTGGTAAATTTTATTTTGTACCATTACATTCTGACATGTTAAAAAAATTTCACCAGAGATTGGAACAAGAACAGTTACCGTTAGCAAAAAATGCTACAAATATATTATACTTAAAAAAAATTTAGATGACAAATTAGAATTGTATAGTTAATGAAAATGTATATCAAATAGTAAAATGATACTTTTGTACAGATATCATTGTGCTTTTGCAAGACTCTTTCACCAGAAAAAAAGATCACCCCTAATTAGTTTATATTTTCTAACCTCAGGAGAGGTTTTGCATCAACTATATTCTACGCACAAAGCCGTACATGGTGGCGGCAGTGAACTGGCTGGAAGACCAGCCACCTACAGACACCGCACAAGGCGATGACATGGAAAAGTTAATGTCAGAAGTGTAGGATTGCTTGAAGGATGTTATAAGAGTTTCAAACCGGCTTCATGGGGAGAAGAAAGGTCCTCGAAAAGCGGATGTTGATGTAAGGAAGGAGCAGTTCCCCACTCCTTTCTCCTTCATTGTCGGGAGTTATTTTGATTTTATACCAAATGAGCAACAGGTTTGTATTTGTACTCTTTAGCGATATCTCGGCATACAGAAATGGTACAATGCATAGCGCGGATTAGTCTGTGCTATGGATCAATATCTTCTTTTTTAAAGTTCAGACAATCAATTTGAACCGTTCAATGTGATCTCTGTATGAAAATATACTTGTAGACTAAATTTTATGTTATTTTAGAATTTTTTTAGAATTTTTTTACTACGTTTTTAGATATGTAGAAAATTACTACTTTTGAATGATAGCCTTTTAGATCAAGTGATTTTCTATCTATAAAAATTCTAAAAAAACATAAAATTTAAGCAGCAAGTATATTTTCATATAGAGATCATGTTGGACGATTCAAATTGATTGTTTGGACTTTAAAAACAAAAATGTTGATCCACAGCACGGATCAATCCGCGCTATGCATAGTACCGTAGCCTCACTCTTGTTTAAAACTTCATTAACTGTAGTGATGTTGAGAAAAAATGGCTTGCTTGTGAGGATTTTATGGCTGTGGTATGGTACATGAAAAGATTGGTAAAGTTGCTTGTTTGACTCAAAGGAAGTAGGATACAAGCTTAATCTTTTTAAGAAGATTCTTGTAAAATTATGCATGTATTGTTAAAAATGTCAGGCTGGGTACTTGCTAGATACAGACGAATACAAGTTCAATTTTGGTGAGACACCCTCTTATATTTGGATTTTTGAATCTGATTAGTGTGACATTGGTGGTATTTGCTACTAACTCCAAAATTCAAACCAATCCACTTTTAAGTGATACGTTTACATGCAAAATTTATAATTTTTCAAATTATTTTTGGTGGTATTCAGGCTGAAATAACAGTAGCCAGACTCTGGAATTTTTTTTGTGTTTATTTGGTATATTACCAGCTAATCAGGTTTCTAATTTTACACCATGCCATCGATTAACACAGTCACTGGTATTATAACAGATAGCCAGACTCTGGAGTTGATGATTTCTTAAAGCCTTAATTAGTTTTCATTATTTTTAACAGGTGTTACTCGAGCTGGAGGATACAGTGGCCAGGTTCAAGAGATAGAGGGATACACTAAAGAGCATCCTTAATTACCTCACTGCCCGCTCCGCTGTGGAAGATGCTTTTCCTCCCAATAGTCTCTTATAAAGATCGCTACTGGTTATCTCGTCTTAGTTATTATACTTGTGTGAATTACTAGAGAATGCCTTTTAATTTGAGGGGGGGGGGGGGGGGGGGGGGGGGGGGGGGGGGTTGACTTTTTAATGAAGAACTTGAGAATTCTGGTTTGACTAGTAGTGCGGGATAGAAGTTAAAAGCTGTTTTTTTCATGGGGTCCTTCCTTTTTTCTTGGGATTATAGTTTGATTACTATTTTGGTTTATAGTTTTTGATAGTTTGATAATTGAAAAATGCTGTAATTTAAGATGTATAGGAGTCAGGGCAGCATGGAATACACTTTTGGTTTGATATTCTTATTATCTTATAGGTAATTGGCAATCTCAAAATTTTAATCAACTACAGTTGATTTTACAATTAATTATTAGGCAATAATAAAATTGATGGAATTTCACATTACCTTCCATGTTATGAGGATTTTTTACGGTGAGATGAGTACAAGTATTATTTTTTAATTGATTTATGATAGTATCCATTTCTATAAATACTTTATGGCATGAATGATTCTTATATAACTTTGATTCCAGTCTTAGATATAAATTTTTTACGACATTAAAAATATTAAACTTTTTTATTTAAATATGCATATTAAATATAGATATTTAATGATAAAAAAAATCGGACATATAAGTCCGCATTAAAATTTATATATATGGCCGCATACTGTATATGCAGTATGCAAGCTTTCTGCATACCGCATCAAAACCACATTGAGCATAATACATGGCTATTCAAACAATACATATGATTTGTATCTAACTGTATCACTGATTCTTTAAAGACAATATTGTTATTGTCTATGTTAATTTTTATGTCACATGATATCCATGATAAGTCCAACATTGAAATGTAACATTCTTTCTACTTATAGCGTTCTTGATTTCGAAGTAGATTATATTAAATATGATTAACTTCTAAATCATATAACATGTTTATAATTTACATCACAGATATCGCCTTCAGAAGACGAGAGACACTAGTCATATGTTGATGATGGTCAGATCACACCAGTAAGATGTTTCAGTACACATTTGATTTTCTTCCTCCGCAGCATTGACCCGCATCCCGGATAGTATTAAAGTGCAGTCCGGAATTCCAGGTCGCACCAGAGTAATTAACTTCTCAAACATGATCGATTTTACTTAAAAATTTAAATAGCGTTTATAGCATCATAATGAAATAGCTAAAAAAACAGTGCTATCCTCATATAGCATCATTTTTACTCAATTTCTGCTTATAATCCTTCATTATTGCATTTTCCTAATAAATCAACCTGAATTATAAAAATAATCACAATCTCGCTAAAATATTAGATTAAACTATTTTTTTTTATCTTTTCCTAGCTAAATCATAGTCATTTTCTATGATACCATTAATACCGATCAGTAATGTTCTCAGTACTTTGATTATAAAACATTAGAACTAGAAAAAAAAAAAAGTCTGATTATGACCTCTTAACTGTTGCAATTTTTGGGTTAATATCGCTGGAGGTTACTAAACTTTGTAATTTGTCACGAATTAGTCACTCAAATTTGTTTTGTCTCTTTTTAGTTACTCAACTTTGTCATTTGTCCCAATTAAGTCATTTTATATTTTTCATTCAAAATGTTAATAAAATATGCTCATTCTATTATTATTTTGGATAAAATATGCTCATTTTGTTAATATTTTGGACGAAATATACTCATTCCGTTAATATTTAGACAGAATAAGAATATTCTGCTAAGGTTTTGGACGGAAGAATATAGAGCAACTTAATTGGGACAAATGACAAAGTTGAGTAACTAGAAAGAATAAATCAAACTTAAGTGAATAATTCGTGACAAATAACAATATTTAGGGATCTCTGACAAAATTTACCCAATTTGTTCTATCAGATCTTGAACCTTTTATCAGTTCAATTTAACTCTTAATTATTGCAGGAGAGGTGAATTTACAAAATAAAAATATTTTTCTTATGTTATTTAAAAGCAATGCTTAAAAATTATGATAAAGATAATTTCCATTAAAAAAGTGAAATGAAAGAGTAAAATTTCATATGAAAGAATCAAAGGAAAGGAAAATATTTAGCAGTCAACGGATTAGAAAATGCACATGGCATGCAACCGATACATACATGATAGATCTAACAGAAAAATTAAATACTACCTAAGCAACAAAACGCGTCTCTACTAAACCGTGTAAGGAGAGTGACAGCCCGGACCCCCGTCTCTTGCTCTCTACCATGTGGGACCTCGCACCTTTCTTGAATAGTTTTTCCAAATTTTATTCGGGAAAAACTTTTATCTGCAGAAATTAAAAAATGAAAGAGAGAAAAACAGAAATAATACATTATGATTGGTAGAAAAATTAATAGAATTTCTATCGATTTTAAAAATAAAATAGTTTGGATCGACCAGAATTCTATCGATCTAAATTTTTTTTTAATCTAATATATAGATAGAGGAAATTCTTATATTAACTTTCTAGTAAGTATAAAAAGTTTTTCAAAAAAATAGCTATAAGATTTCTATTATATTTAAATTTTATGATATCTCCATTCTATTATTAAGCATGTTGGGTGTCCGATCCACCAACAGCTACGATTGAAAGATGAAACTTCGGATTTGATCTCAACCCTCCAATTACATAATTTGTCTTCTTTTGATTAAATGCATATGTTTTATGTATAGAAGTCTAAATTTAGTTAAAAACAAAGATTTAAATAGTGTTTATTGCGTCATAGCGGCATGCTTAAGAAAATGGCGCTATGGCCATATAGTGCCGCTATAGCGCTGATAGCGCCATAGTTTTATGGTCCAAAATCGCTATAGCGGCGCTATTTAGAACCTTAGTTAAAAACATACTCACCACATATGCTGCCATACGATACGTTATAATTAAAATTAAACAGACTCTGAAATTTAGTGATATATTTCTCTGTTTTCTTATTTCTTTATTTTCATATTTCTCATCTTCAATTGAGAAGACTCCATATTTCATTTTCTTATTTCTTTGTTTCCTTATTTCTTCTTCATTTCTATACGGATCACAATGGAATTTTTTTTTTTTTTTTGTTATTTCTCTTTCTTTGTTTCTATACATATTGTTGTGGATAATTTAGAATATATCTCCAATATATAATATATCAATGTGTGTGTGTATATATATTCTAAATTGAAAACAAAGAAGAAGAAGAAGAAGAATAATATAAATTGAAAACAAAGAAGAATATAAATTGGAACTTGTGTGTGAATATATATTTTTCTTATAATATGTGTGTGTGTGTATATCCTATACATACACATGATAACATTTTTTATATCATATTTTTTTCTAGTAAAATTTAGGTGCTATGGATAGCATAAGGTCATCCGTGCTACGGCCTCAAAAATCTATCGTATAAACTTCAAACTTCGATTTAAATAGCTCAATAAATTGGTTATATAATAAGAGAAGGGTTAAAATGTACCATTGGTTTTGTGCTCCAACCGTACCCCATATCTCTATCTCTGTTTACAAAGTTCAAACAGTCGATCCGAACCGTTCATCTTGTTCTACATATTAAAATGTGTTTAGAGACCAAATTTTATATTTTTATTGAATTTTTTACTATTTTTTTAGATAGGTACAAAATCACTGCATCTGGACCATCCAAAAACAGTGATTTTGTACCTATCTAAAAAAAATAGTAAAAAAATTTCAAAAAATATAAATTTTGGTGTCTAAGCACATTTTAATATGTAGAACAAGATGAACGGTTCGGATCGACTGTTTGAATTTTGTAAACGGAGATAGAGATGTGGGGTATGGTTAGAGCACAAAACCAATGATGCATTTTAACCATAATCATAAAATAAACTTGTAGAATACTAATTTTTACTATTTTTAAAATATTTTTACTATTTTTTATGCTTTGTGAAATATGACCCATAATAATCTAAAAATAAATGAAAATTATAAATATTTTAGGCTATTTTATAAAAAAAAAAAGTGTTATCATTGGTACTTAAAAAAAGTGTTATCATTAGAGCTGACTAGGCGAGCTCAATCTGCTCCAAAAGAGAAGAATCAGAGAAAAAGTGGAGGAGAATGGAAGGGATCGAGAGCGTAATGTAGATTTTAGCAAAATCTGTCACTTTCAAATTGAAGTGTAGATTTTATTGTTTGAAGGATTCGCCTCCCCATCGTCGTCTCCTTCCTTCTCTTTAATGGATTGTTTTTCCTCTTATTTTGGAGCACACCTTTAGAATATAAGGAGCACATCTTAGGAATGTAATTAATGATAAACAATGAAATTTGTCATGCAAACAATTAATCAAAAATGAAAAACAAATTATATTAATTTAAGAATAATATTCCAAGACATATTAAACAATGTTTTTTTTTTTTTTTTAAATATTAAGCATTATACTGTAACTCTTCGATTAAAATAAATAAAAAGAACAGACGAATAAAAGCATAGATTTTGTGATGTCGTGTTTTTTAAAAAAAATTAACACTTTTTATTGAGAGAATCAATTTCAATAAGTACAGATGAAAGAGTTTAAATGTCTTTTGTCTTTTATATAGGGGTGAAAACGGGTTGGATATTCTCCGATCGAATTCGGATTCGTATTCAGAAATTAGATACGGATATCCGAATATCTGGACGGATAGTGGTACGAATATAGTTTTAAATTTTAATTATCTTTATCCGAATAGTATATATACAACATATAGTTTAATATAAATTATAAAACTATTTATGTATATATCTACAGATATCCGATATTCGATCCGTATATGTATGTATCCATCTAATATCCGATCCGTATCCGAAAAATAAAACGGATACGAATATAGTGTAACCACTATCCGATCCGTATTCGATCCGTTTTCACCCCTACTTTTATGTCTCACTCATATCATATATTTATTTTTTAAAGTTTAAACTGTTGATATAAACTGCTCAACATTATATTTGTATTTTAATATGTTTGGAGACCAAATTTTTATTTTTTAACTCTTTTTTAGATATATGCAGTACAATATCAATATTTTTTATGGTCCAGAAATATGATTTGTTCTAATATTAAAAAAAAAAAAAAGCAAAAAATTATAGAAAATATATATATAATTTGATCTTTAAATAAATTTTAAAATAAAAACCATATTGAACAATTCAAATTGATTATTTGAACTTTTAAAAAATAGATATAGAATATGAGACACAATACTGTACGAAAAAACATGAAGGCATTTGAACCGTGTTTAGATTTTATCTCTTCTTATATTTCTTGTACCAACCTATGTACCAATTAAATATCCTGCCCCTCCGCATAATTTGTAAATCATTAATCATGAACTAACAATAATCATTAATTATCAACTATCAAGTAAACAACACTGTACTTCTTAGGCAAGTCTTAGAATATACAATTATACATTGTTATAAGCAAACGCGTTCCACAATTGCCTCCTATATAAACCCTATATCTCCTCTAAACAACAACAACTCAAAACTTCCATTCTTAACTACCTCTGTTTTCAAACAACAAAAAGAACCTCAATTAGTAAGATTCATTACCCGTTCACTATCTAAACAAAGATTTGATGGCACGAAGAAGCACCAAATTTACTAACAGAGCATGGCGCCTGCTCCGCCTAGCCGTACTCTGGGCCCGGAAAGGCGGCATGTTCAAGCAAAACCGTGCACTTCTCCAACTTCGCTTGTTTAAAACCCTCAAACTCAGACACAGTCGACAGTCGCCTCGATTGCAATTCGAGCGGGAGTTCTCCTTTGAGGAAACACCAAGCTTCAGATTCAAGACTCCTTCTCTTCGCTTCCTTCCTTGCATTACGCCTTCGGTCGATCATGATTTCGATCGGGATGAGACTGATCTATTGTTTTATCGACGCGAGAAGGAACATGAGCGAATTGAGTACGACGACAGAGAAGAGGAATTCGTGGAGTTGATTGAGCAAGGGGATCAGAGATTAGAGGAGAAGGGGATTGATGCAAAAGCAGAGGAGTTTATTTCGAGGTTTTATGAAGAAATGAAGTTGCAACGACAGGTTTCAGCAATTCAGTACTATGAGATGCTTGAAAGAAGTGCATAGAGAACCTTTGAATTTTCTTATTTAATTTTTGGTTTCGTAAAGAACAGAGTTCATTTGCTTTACCTGTAGATCTTTGCAATTCTTCTTTGACATTTTCGTTTCTATATACATAAAGAATAGATGCTTCTTTGTTCTCGGAAAATTATACATTTCAATGCATTAATGTAGTTCATTTGAAATTTATTTAAGAATTCTAATTTCAATCTAAATTCATGAGTGCAGCGTGAAAATAATTCGCATTTCTGTAAAAGTTTTCTTTCGATATGCTTATTTAATGAGATTATAATTGTTGCGAACTATATACCTCTGCATAAAAAATGTTGTTTTCGGAATTTGACCTTCTCATTCATTCTTTGTTGTTCTTAATGTATTCCTTATTGCACAAGAATTGGTATCGAATCAAATTTAGTTCGATGTCTTGTTTAAACTATTTGATCAACAATAAAATTTGAACGAAAAAGTTTAAAATTTGTATTGATCAAATATGTACAAATTTTAATACAATCAACAGTCCTGATCAGATATTAGACCGACTGTCTGGCGAATTCAAATCCAATGAAGTAACTCGACTTTTAGATTTTAGATCGGGATCATCCGATTCGAACCCGCAGCAATCCATTCCGAAGTGGACCGCACATATCTCAAGCGACAGATTCGAATCAGACGATCCCGATTTAAAATCCAAAAATTAAGTTACTTTAGGAGATCAGGGCCCCTGTCTGGCTGTATCCATTGCATTTACAAGAATTCACATCCTCTCCAATACATGATAAGAGAATCTTTTACAATTACTAGATCTAAACTATTCTTTTTAACTTGGCACGAATTTCAAAGTCCAAAGATACTGCCCCTACTGCAATCCGAATATCAAACCGGATGAAATTTAATCTCAAACCATAAAATGAGGATGATCTTCTGCAATACCGGAGAGGATACGGATTCGCATTTAGAATGCCGAAAGAAACCATGCGAGACACCACTATTTGTCAAAAGGTTATGTTGTTTTCAAGGCCGACAAATAATTTTCCTAAAAAAATTAAGCCCAATTTATAATTGACTTGGGCCATTCAATCTCCATATAATTAGTTAATTGTTTAAGCGGGCCGATCTGTATTGTTTTAGACGGGTTTAAATTAAGCATTCTTCTGCGCAGTTCTAGTGTCCGTTTTAATGATTTCTTACTTCTTAACTCACGATGTTTTCTTTTTTTTTTGAAATTGCTTGATAGTGGCTACCAAGTTTACAAAAAAATAAATTTATTTACAACATCATTGTTCAATCTCTCAAAACTAAGATCTCACTAAATAAAAAGAAGCTCAAACTCAATATTGCAACCTATTCTTTCCTCCATAGCATCGAATCCACAGTTTTGTTTCTTCATGAATTTTTCTCACTAGCAACTAAGGGGGCATTCCTTTGCTTCTGAAAATGAATTCATTTCGCTGCTTCCAAATTGACCATAATAGCCCATAAATCTCGTGGCTCGTACTCTTTTCTTTTCATGCATGACTGATTTGTAGCGGCTCCATGATTTTTTCCATGTCATATGTATTGTGTCTGCTCTAACTAGCAACCCTCCCATGCAACTCCACACTTGAGCAGCATACTCAAGATGTTTTCATTTGATTATATTTTCTATGGAGTAGAATTAGGGTGTTCTTAAATTCACCAAGTTTTTTTTGAACTAAATTCTAAAATCTATCGGATTGATTTTAAATAATAAATTTAAACCGTGAAAATCCTTTCACCTTACAAGTAATGTTTCTATATGTAAAAATTTTAACTATCGAATTAATTTAGTATAAAGTCAAGCGATCAATATTAGAAGATATATAAATTAATTTTAATGCATGCATTGTTTGGATGTCTTTTAACCACTTGACTCTATACAAAATTGATTTTAAGATTTTAAGATTTTTGCATGTAGACTCATCACTTAAGATAAAAGAATTTCAACGATTTGGATTCGTTATTTGAAATTAATCTGATAGACTTTAGAGTTGATTTCAGAAAGAAACTTGGTGAACATAGGAACACCTAGTTCTACTCTTTTCTATGGTATCTTTTCTCTCTTTCTCCACATGCTGCCGTAGGTGTGTAAAACCAAAATTTATTCTATCTGAGCATCCGTCGTTGCGAGCTCACCGGCGACGAATTCATTGATTCAACGTCATAGAGAGCTTCACATCAAGACGCTCTATCAATCAAGATCCAATTTGACAGGTTTCCGTTGTCTCAATTCTCTCATATTTCTTTTGTTTTTCTTTTCCTTTATTTGTTGTAGTCAAGTTTTCAGTCGTTTATATTGCTAATATGGCCAAGCTTTTTAATGTTGTTTAATACTTGAATGTCATATTTTCTTACTCTTTGGTTCCTTTAGACTTTGTTCTTGCTTAAACCTGAATGGAATTAAAAAAATATTGGTTTCTTTGTACTTTTCATATATCCAATACGCTTGGTTGACGAGGAAAAATATACATTGTTCTGATTTTAGGCAAGTTGTTGATATTTAATTTTTCTTTCTGTTATTTAGTGCAGCTAGTTTATATTTCTTGTTATAGTTTAAATGTATCTCAGAAATTTTACAATAAATGGCCACACATTGTGATTTATTAAATTTAAGAAACCATAGGAAGAAAAACTTTAACCAATGGTCTTTATATTAGAGGTCATGGGTTCGAAATTCAGATGGATAAATTCTTTGTTGTATTGCAAATATATTAAATAGTTGGGTGGCTTGACCTCCAATCTTTACTCAAAAAAAAAAAAAAGTTTAACCAGTAGTGCCAGTTCTGATGCTAGGAGTAACAGTGATGTTAATAGTTGTTGTTTTGGCTATGTTGAGACTGAGAAGAAGAAATTGGACAGGACTAGTAGTATATGTAATTGTTGTTTTGACAGCCGTCAAAACTATGTAATTGGACAGCAGTGATTCAAATTTCTTCTTTCATCACTGCTGCAGTGCTGCTCCTAGCTAGGGGTATTCATTGGGTTCGGTTTATTCGGTTTTGAACCGAACTGAATTAGTTCGGATTAAATGGTTCGGTTTTTTTGGTTTAATGGTTCGGTTCGGTTTGAAAATTTTCAAAACCGGAATAATTGAACCGACCGAACTTTTATATATTATGAAATTGATCCGGACCGCCTCGGTTTATTTCTTAATACTCCAATTTATTTCTTAATCAATTGCTTTAAATACTTCAGTTTATTTCTTAATATTCTGGTTTATTTCTTAATATACTTCAGTTTATTATAAATCAATTGTTTTAATAAATAAATTAATATATTTCAGTTTGAACCAAACAAACCGAAATAAAATTTTGATTTGGTTTAGTTCGGTTGAAATGCTAATTCGGTTCAGTTCAGTTCTATTTTTAAAACCGAATTATAACTTTAGTTTGCCTAACTCGGTTCAATTTCAACCGAACTGAACCGATGAACACCCCTACTCCTAGCAGTGATGGAGAAAGAAGAGATTGAGAACTACTATGTAATTGGACAGCTGTCAAAACAACTATTAACATCACTGCTACTCCTAGCATCGCCACTTGTTCGAGAAATTGTTTTGACAACTGTCAAAACTATGTAATTGGACAGGACAGGACTAATAGTATGTTGAGTCACTTTTTTTTTTTTATGGTATTTTAGTCACTTTTTTAATAGCCAAATTTCTCGAACAGGCTAATTATATGTAATTCTCGAATATCTAAAATCACTTCTTATGTGACTGTTCTATATTGTTTTAAATTAAGCTCTTTTAATTATTCGTTGATGTAGAATGCAGTATTTTTGTTTGTATTTATTTATTTATTAATGTGCAGATGCATTGTAATAGTTTGTTCAAATTAAATAAATTGATTGAATGTAATATTGCTAAATGTCATTTCATGTTTTAAAATAGAAAGAATAATTTAGTCCTTAACATAATATCTGATGTAACAGTATATATTTTATTTTGTTTAAGCTCCATTACTTTAAACAAACAGCTTCTCCTTAGTACAACTAAATTTTTTAAACTGCAATGCTCTAATTTCATTATCGAACAGTCTAGCTCTTTCTTATATGTGAAATTTTATGAGGTCCTTTGAAAGTCCAATTCAGGGGCGAAATTCATGATAGAGGTGCTAAAATTAAAATGAATAATATATTGTTAATGAAAATTGAACCCAAGCTCTCCACAATCAAAAAATAAGTTCTAACCACTAAACTACAAGTACACATATAATATTTTATGAGAGGAGCTAGATTATATAAAAAGTAAAAATAAAATTTATTTAAATTTTAATGTATCTAACTAAAATTTTAAAATCATGGAGTGCCTTATCATCCGTACAGATGAATGTAGATCGATTTGCCCCTGGTCCAATTATTACATGTGGAATCAATTCAAATTAAAACATGTATTATGAATCGTCTCCACTCTAATTTGAGGATGAAGAATTTCACTAAAACTCTACATGGTTTTTCTCTCAAACGCAGTCTGATAAAATATCTCCTCCGTACAGTGATTTCTTCTCCCCCTCTCCCCACGTGCTCTCAATTGAACGCTGTACAACGCTGTAAAACGCGTCTCTACTAAACCGTGTGGTTTGTGTAATGTGAGTGACAGCCCGGACCTCCGTCTCTTGCTCTCTGCCATGTGGAGCCTCGCACCTTTCTTGAATAACTTATCCAAATCTTCTTTGGGTACCCCATTATTTGTTGCACAACAGTAGGCAGTCGACATCATTGAGGTATTAATCGAATTATGAATATTGTTTATTATTGGTAAATAATGGGTGATTTATTTGGTATTTTAGATTACTAACATAATGTTATGCTATTATAGTTTTATTAGCATATAATACAATATACTTATGGCTCGAATTAAAAAATATATATGTCCAAGTGATTGATTCAAATAGCTCAATTAAAAATCTTCTAGAATATGAAAATTTTAATATTTTTAAGTTTATTTACTATTTTGTAGGATATTTGAAAGATGAACACGTGGCATATACAAATATTGGTATTTTCTATTATTTTAGGGGCATTCCCCTACTTTTAAATTGCTTAAAAGTAGTAAAAAATTATTAAGTTAGTAAAAGTTTGTATACTTATTTTAACATTGATTCTATTGAGTAGTTTAGATCAGTGTTGTAAAAAACGTCCATTTAGATTGATTAATCAGCTTATTAATTGTTGGCGGTGATTAAACCGTTACTGATTTTTCTAACTAATTGATCGATTATTTTCCATTATGATCAATTATTATCGATTAATTGCTTGACGATACTTTATCCATCTGACGACCACATACTGTTATTTACAACACTGGTTTAGATAGACCATTTTGATATGAAAAAAAGTAAGGTTTAACCCGCTAACATATATATTGATTAATATTCTTATATTAGTACATTAAAATAACTCTACTAGTGAGAACTGGGCTTTAATTTAGAGATAGAGTGTACAGAATACTGTCGATCCACCCGACTCATTTAACCCGTCCGATCCGACTCGTATTTTACCGGGTTGAGATGTTACTGAGTCGGGTACGGATTGGATTTTGACAAACCCGTTATTCTGGATCGGGTCATGGATTTACTCTTAATAATCCGTTTATATCCGAACTCAGCCTCAAATCTACGTTTCTACATTTTTACAAAACTTCTCTTTCTATTTACTCCTCCCCTCATGTTTAAAGCACTATTTATTTCTACTCAATGTTGGAACTCTGAAGATATTTAAGAGCTTTACGTTTAATTTGAATTTGAATTGTTATGTTTCTTTTATTTCATAGATTTTATATGCAATTGTTATATGTCGCTGTCTTTTTTTTTAGGATGTTACATTTTGGATATATTTTTTTGTTATGGATGTTATATGCTAAATTATTTCTATTTTATTTATGTTTGTCACTTTTATTTGTAGCTAGTTTTAATCAAAATAGTAAAAAGATATATAATAGATTTTCGATCAAAATTATAATCCATTTAATCCGTCTAACTCGTATAACCCGTAATAACCTGTATATAAAAAAAAATAGATGGGTTGGGTTGGATTATGGGTGGATCAAATAAATAAAAAAATTAATCCAGTGTATTCAGATTGAATTTAAATTTTAATAAAATATCATCGACCGCCCATTGTACACCCCTATTTAGAGATATTAATAAAGCCCTTTATATAAAAGGATGGAGATTCAAAGTTCAAATGAGACAATATCTTATGAATATTTAAATTGTTTCCATTAACTCAATTTTTGAATTAATGCAAAAAAAAACTCTAAAAAGCTTCACTAACCTTGACCTCTGCATTAACTCATTTTTTGAATTAATGCAGAATAAATTTAGACTGTCTAGTCCATGTTGGCACGAATATTAAAGATGTCTCGTACGTTTCACCTCGAATTGAATTGACTCATATTTTAATCAAACGGCCAAGATGCATTAACTAAAAAGTTGAGTTAATGCAGAATATGCAGATTATGATACCTTATAAACTATTAATAAAGTGGTGTCCTCAGAACTTTCCATGGAAAAAATATATTGAAAAACATAAATTTTAATCAAGAAAATTTCTCTGATTGAAAATTGAAACACAAATAAATATATTTTTATTTTTTGAAACTTTGAAAATTTAATTAATGATAAACAATACAAATTGCTGTGCAATAATTTCATTTTTAGTAACATCCCTTGTTATTTTCTTGTGCCAATCTATGTGCCCAATAGCATGGCCCACTAAACAGTAACTAGTAGCCAGCAACACTGTTCTTCCTAGATAATTATTAGAATATACATTACTATAAGGCATAAGCAAACGCGTTCCACAATTGCCACCTATATAAACC
Organism: Carex sylvatica; assembly: GCA_964058845.1. Classification (NCBI taxonomy): domain Eukaryota; kingdom Viridiplantae; phylum Streptophyta; class Magnoliopsida; order Poales; family Cyperaceae; genus Carex; species Carex sylvatica. The sequence continues at coordinate 112,760 of CAXKVR010000418.1, forward strand.
CTACCAACTCAATCTTCCATTCTAAACCAGCTCTGTTTCAAAGCAACAAAAGGCACAACAAAAACAATCCCAATTAGTAAGATTCATTACCCATTCGCTAATCGCTATCTAAACAAATACTTGATGGCACGAAGAAGCGCCAAACCGACTAACAGAGCATGGCGTCTGCTCCAATTACGATTCCTTGAAACCCTCGAACTCTGGCACAGTCGACATTCGCCTCGGTTGCAAATCGAGCGGGAGTTCTCTTTTCAGGAAAGACCAAGCTTCAGATTCAAGACACCTTCTCTTCATTTCCTTCCTTGCATTACGCCTTCGGTCAATCACGATTTCGATCGGGATGAGGCCTATCAGCGCGAGAAGGAGCATGAGCAAATTGAGTACAACGGCGAAAAAGAGGGATTCGTGGAATTGATCGAGGAAGGGGAGAGATTAGATGAGAAGGGGATTGATACAAAAGCAGAGGAATTTATTTCGAGATTTTATGATGAAATGAAGTTGCAACGACAGGTTTCAGCAATTCAGTACTATGAGATGCTTGAAAGAAGTGCATAGAGAACCTTCAAATTTCTTATTTATTTTATACCCTTTTTGTAAACAAAAAAGAGTTTATTTACTTTGACCTTTTCACTTCTATATACTTAATGACTATATGATTCTTTGTTCTTTGAAAATTATACATTTCATTGCAATTTTTTTATACATATCAGGAAAACTTTGTCGTTAGATTTTGTTGTTTTCATTTTTCGATTCAGAACTTGGAATTTGAGTTGCTCTAATTCTGTGTATTTTATAATCATAAATTCATCTTTCTCAAAAAACAAAAAAAAAGATAATCGTAAATTCATAATCCATACCTGCATTGCAAAGGTTGTTTTCGGAAGTTGACCTTCTCATTCATTTTTTTTTTCTTTATTTATAATCGTACTTGAAATTGGGTACGGTCTGATAAGTGTATGATCAAATTTGATTCAATATCCGATTGACCGTTCAATCAACATCAAAATTAGTGCAGATCAAATTTACACAAATCTTAATGCATTCGATCAAGTCTGACCAGATATGGAATTGAAGTTTGTCCCATGTCAGTTGAACCACCTAATTCGGTCCTACGAAGCTATGATCGTCAAACCGTTTTCATCCATTTCACTCGCAGTGCCAAAAGAAACGGCACGAGACACCACTATATGTCAAAATATTATATTGCCTTTTTCAAGACCCACAAAAATATTTCCTAAGCAACTATGCCCAAAATAGCAAAATATAGAATCCGTATCCTCCTAAGCATATGGACAAATGAATAATTTGAGTTCAATTGGATATGTTTAAAAATTCGTGATTTGAAAATAATTTGGATATAATTCAAGAATGATTCGGATCAGAGATCTCAGTCCTGCAAGAGAGCAAAAAAAAAAAAAATTCTTGAAAAAATTTGAGAAAAATTTGCGAATAATTCTTAAAATTTGAAATTTTTTTGTAAAATTCTCGAATTATTCGGGTTTAATTTGGTCAAAGTTCGGTCAACTAAATAATTTGGCATTCGATTTCGGCATCACCAAAAAAATAAATTATTCGGGTTTAATTCGCGAATCTTGTGACTATGCTCCTAAGTACTGTCAAAGAGTATCTTTTATAATTAGTGAATCCGGATCCTTATTTTAATTTCACACAAAAAAAAAATTTGTAAAATTATTCGCAGAAGCTCTAAAGTTGTAAAAGAATTGAACTTTCGATTTTTGAGTAATCAACATTCTTAGCACTTTTTCTTCTAGCTAACTGTGCTACCTCCTCCAACTTCACACGATTTAAAGCACAAATAATACTGATCCCTGCACTATCTCAATTAGGGGATAGGAGTAGGTCTGATGCCCATTGGACCTACTTTTAGGTTTGATGGGCTCTATCACCATACGATCAGCATTAAGATCTGTGCGCACAGAAATTGATAAAAACTCGCACAAATTTTAATACAGAGTGCACGAATCTTGATTCAATTGGATGGTCACAACACCCATCGAACCAAAGTAGGTCCAATGGGCATCAGACTACTCTGACTCCCTCAATTAGGGCTTGTTTGGCTGTAAAACGAAAATCATTGTTCACGTGGAAAAACGAAATTTCACTCAAACAGAATTTTTTTTCCCCACGTGAACAGTAAAAATCAGTTCAATTTTTTTTTACAACTCATTTCTATTCCCATTCCTTTAAGCCCGCCGAACATTTCTATTCCCATTCCCTTAAGCCCGCCGAACAGGCAACATTGTTTTTGAGTTAATTAAAAACCGTAAAGTGGTGGGCAACAAAATCTAATATCAGAAAAGAAAAAAAATTGTCCCAAAATATATTGGATTTGTGCCATCTTAACTGGTTGATAATTGTGAGGCTAATTGTTAAACTCTTTTATCATGTAAAATTTTATGAGACCCACTAGAGCCCAATTATTGTACACGTGAAGCCAATTCAAATCACATCTGCTCCGACAGAATAATTCCATATCCTGTAGGTATGTTGTAGCTAAATTTTACTTCACAAAATTTCTGTACTTTTTTACTTTGATAATGTTCAGTTCGGAGTAGGTCCGATGCCCATTGGACCTACTTTGGTTCGATGGGTGATCTGGCCATTAAATTGCATCAAGATTTATGTACTCCTATTAAAATCCATCTGAGTTTTTATCAATTTTCGTGTGCACAGATCTTAATGCTAATTATACAGTGATAGATCTAATTGAACTTAAAAGTAGGTCCAATGCCCATCAGACCTACTCCTATCTCGATAATGTTCTATTTACTTTCATATTTTGATTATAAAATATTAAAACTAGAAGAAGACGACGAGGAGCGGTTTCCCTTCCAACAGAGGAGAAGGGAAGTAGTCTAATTATGGCCTCTGGTCAATCTAATCCTCTTAATCAATGTTATCAGAATCGGACCGGATCTTAACTCAATAAATCTTTGATTCAACAGTTTATTGGTCGGATCAACTAGTTTAATTGCTGATTTATTCAAATACAAACCAATATATATGAGATATGATGATTGTTATAAATCATTGTTAATATTGTATAATTGAAAATTCACACATACATATTCAATAATATAGTATAAAAATCAAATAATATCTATATTTCAAAATTTAATATCTAAATAGAAAGATAATACCGATTTTATTAAAAATGATCGGATATTTTTCTTTATAGGGAAAAATATAATCATTCAACTTTATTTATTTTTATTTGATAATTATCAAGATGCAATTTTGATAAATAGTTATGCAAATTTTAATCAATAATAAAATAACAATAATTGTGTTTTGGAAAGAAACAAATATGCACAATATCCAATACTTCTTTGTAAAATATCTTAAACATTTGAGGTTTAATGTGCAAATCTCACAAGACAAATCAAATACTATCTGTGTACCTTCTGAATTACCACAAGTACCATGTACGGATTATGGTAGCCTACTAGTCTAGCTACCTACCTTTACTCTCTCTCTTCATTTAATGCATGTAAAGGCCACTCAAAACTGATCGGTTGAAAAAAAAAAAATTCTTTTCTTTGAAACGAATTGTGGTTTTTTAGCCAAAACCCGGTTCATTACCGGTTCAATAGCATATGTGGTCTGTTAAAAAAACCAAACCAGAAAAAGAGTCGGTTCCGGTTTATTCCGGCCGGACGGTCCGGTCCGGTCCGGTTTTAATAACAGTGCTCTTAATTATTGTAAAAGATTTGGATTATGAAACTTTTAGCGGCTCGATCAATGAAACTGAATCCTCTGCCCCCATATGAATAGGATTCTTCCCTATTTCCTTTGTCTCTTCACCTTCCAAATTCAGAATTGTTTTCCTTCTCTTCTCAATACCAACGGTGAGAAATGTTGTTGAAAGCTGAAGCAATCTTTGTCATTAGAACTTTTTTAGTTAAATCAAGTAGCAAAATAATTTACTTGTAAGTTATTTTATATATTTTTCTGTTGTAGCTTCTAAATTTTGACACTTGGTTAGATTGGTCGGTACAGTAAATAAGAGTAGGTTATTGAGTGAAATCTATATCAATTTGCCCACAAAGTGTATTGTTTTAACTCGTTAGTAAGATTTATTGTGAAGTACTTTGTTGTGTGTTTAATATTCACCTTGTAAAAAGAAGGATTTTATAATCTATATGATTAATGATGAAATATTTGAGAATAATATATAAGCTTCATTGCAAAGTACTTTGTTGTATATTTCGTGTCTCATATAAATTCTAAAGGGCAATTCTATAATGAAATTTAGATCATCTTTAATACGAAATTCAACATTTTTTTGTAAATTAACAAATAAGACTGAGGCTCCACAGTACTATGCATCTTAACAGGCAATTGAATAAGAACTGATGTTCAATGACATCATCAATTCAAAAAGAGAAATTTTTTATTCGTAGAAATTAAGAAAAAGAAAGAGAGAGAAATAGAAAGATTACATCATATTTTGATTGGTAGAAAGATTGGTAGGATTTTTACCGATTTTAGAAATCAAAAAAATTGGAACGGTAGGATTTATACCGATCTAAACTTTTTTTTTTATTCTGATGCATAGATAGAGGGAATTCTTATATTAGATCTTTAGTAAAGTGTAAAAAGTTTTTCAAAAATTTAATAAAATTTGTCTATTATATATAGATTTTAAGATACTTTATTAATTTTTGTAAAAACGTTTTATATTTACTAGAAAATTTTAAAGGAAAAAAAATACAAACTGGTTTTAGATCGGTAGAATTTCTACTTATTCAAACTTTTTTATTTTTAGGATCGATAGAAATCCTACCGGTTTTTCTATCAATAAAAAATATAATGTACTCTTTCTGTTTTTCTGTTTTCCTTTATTTTAATTTCTACATATAAAAAATTACCTTCAAAAAGCTGGAACCAAAAGAAGCGGGTCTTCCTTCCCCATCCTACAACGATTGTTGTTCAATGCGGGTCTGGATTTAAGTTTGAATTCGGAATATCAGATCAAAATTTGGATCAATGAAATATAAATAACTCTTTTAATATTTGTGCTAAAACATATTGGTTCGGATCCAAACTCAAAATTTGAATTAGTTTGAAGGATTCGAATTCATTCAATGCACGAGACCCTTAGAAGTTTTTGATAAATTTAAGAGTGAGTCTATGGTACTATGCATATTACGATTTGGTCCGTAATACGGATTAATATTTTTGTTTTAAAAATCTTATTGGTCAATCCGAACCGTTCAAAATGATTTTCATATGAATATTTACTTGCAGATCAAATTTTATAGTTTTTAGAATTTTTTCACTATTTTTAAGATAGGTAGAAAACCATTGTTTTTGGATGGTCTAGAATTTTCAGATCAAGTGATTTTCTACCTCTCTTAAAAAATAGTAAAAAAATTCTAAAAAATATAAAATTTGGTCTGCAAGTACATATTCATATGAAGATCATGTTGAACAGTTCAGATCGACTGTTAGAATTTTGAAAATGAAAATATTGATTTGTATTACGAACTAACCCATGATATGCATAGTACCATAGACTCACTCTAAATTTAATGTTAAAATTTATCAGATTAAATCTGAATAATAAATTAAAATGTTGAAATCGATCTACTTTATTAACAATGCATTTTCTTACAAAATTTGTAAATTTTCAAATTAATTAGCATAAGATTTACAAGTGATTTTAAAATGTTGTATAAATCAATCTTAACGATGCTGTAAATAATATATTATATAACTTAATGTATAAATAAAAATTAATATAAGATTTTTTTTTTATCATTTATTCCAAAGTTAATAAGTACAAAATAATTCTTATATATTCATTAAGTTAATAAAAACTTTTCCTTTCCGTCTTCTCATTAGATATATTAATAAGAAAAATAATTCTTATTTATATCGTCCGCTATTCTTATTTCTTAGAGTAAATTACACTTATGCGAAAACCAGTTCGGACCGGTAAAAAATCATTAATGTAACATATATTGACACTTCAACCAACCTTTCAGAATTTTATAGGAAATTTGAAGTATTTCCCTCAAAAAAATAGGTAGTAATTGAACTATGTATAGAAGTAAAATATTTTGATGTGAAGAAGTATGAGATTCAAAATTAGACTCCTCCAAAAATAATTACAAAGCAAATATTTTAATTTAGAAATAATAAATTTAAAACTCTTTGTTAGCATAGAATCTGACAGACGGGTTACAGAAACATGGACCAGGTCCACAGCTCGGCGTACATCTCCTGACGTCACGTCCCTTCAAAATCTAAAAAACTCAACGGAATTAAGGTGGGCCCCACTACACAGTAACTCACTAAAAGCATTTGAATCACTTCTGATCCTGCTCCCCACCCACGTTTGACTCGACCCTGACACGCCCCCACCTCTTTCCCAGATATCAACACCTGTTTTAAAACCAAAACTTCCTACTGCGCGATGGACCCCACAATGTTTCTTTCACTGACAATCTACCGACAATAGAATAATACAAACTAATCCATAAAGTGCGGTGTAAGAAATCTAGCAACTCGAATCCCCACTCTTCCTTGAACACGGCCTATGATTAATGGTCGCATCTTCATTTCTGTACCGACTTATATCCACCGTTTGATCATTAATCAAAGGGTGTAGAATTAATTTGCAGATAGTTTCTATGCGGAATGTTGCTTAGAGATCTCCTTGGCCGAACCGTTTGGAATTTGAAAATGGATCTCCCACTCTCTCTAGAAAAGAGCCGTTAGTTTTTATCGTTTTATACTAAATCCCCACTTTCCCCAATTTTAGTTTAATCATTTTATATTTCGTTTAACCTGCTCCTGCTATAAGAAATTAATGCGTTTATTTCTCTCTCTTTCTTTCTAGGAGAGTTAATGGTAGCTTGATAGTTTCTTTGTCTAGTCTTTTCACCTCTCCCCTCTTATTGGGTTCCTCTCAAACCCTAGTTGCGGCCCGCCCTTTAGAGAGTTTCGTTGGATGAACAGATCAAGTCGCGGTGTATTCTATTAGGTTAGTTTATCTTTTGATTCGGTTTTGATTATTTTGGTTTTGAATGGGTTTTGTTCGGAATTTGATTCTCGGGATTTCTGTGGGTTTAGGGTTTTGGAACAAAGAGGGGGTCTACGAAATTTAAATCGCAGCACAGATCTTAAGGTCGCATTTATATTCTCACTTGTTTATTATTTTGTACCTTGTGATTATAATCGTTGCTACAGTATGTAATGGATTTGTATCTATTAGGAAACCTTCTCCATTAAATTGATTTGTGAAGATTAAGAGTTTGATTTTATTTTTATTTTGTGCGATTTGGTTAGAGCCTGATGGGGTCACATCGTTTTTTCAGCTTTTCCAAATATATTGGTCATTGCGTATCGGATTTCTTCATCAAATTGGAGAGAATTCTTTATGTAGATTTTAAGACATAGGTTTGTAACGCTACAATTTAGGAAAAAATGGGAATAGAGAAAGGCGGTTCTAAAGGCAGTGGCTTCTTCCACCTATTCGATTGGAACCGAAAATCCCGCAAGAAGTTATTTACGGTTTCTCCTGGTAAAATCTTTGTCTTAATTCATTTGTGCAAAATGTAATTTATTAATGTTATTTTTCTCATCCTGTTCTTTCATCATCTTTTAGAGGGCACCAAGCAAGGGGGGAAGAGGATAGATGAAACCTTACCATCCACCCGTCTTCGCATGGTTTGTAATCTCTTCACAATCAAAATTTCTCATTTATTTTCTATTTACTTAAAACATTTATCATTTATCTTGGTCGGTAATTCCAGATCGATGAAGACGAGTTGGTTGGTGTGTCAAGTATTAAAGGAAGCAGTGACTATAGCTGTGCATCCTCTGTCACTGATGACGACCTTAGTGGGTCAAAAGCGCCAGGTGTGGTTGCCCGTTTAATGGGTTTGGATTCCATGCCTGTATCCACCGCCTCCGAACCATACTGCACCCCGTTTCGTGACACACGATCCTTTAGAGATAACTACGCCCTTAAGAGAAGCCCTGAGTACTGCACCCAAGATCGGTTAACCAACAATGCACACAGAATTGAAACTAGTGGTTACATGAGAAGACCAGTCGATTTACGAGCCCAAAAAATGCCCAGCAGCCCAATTGAGCGGTTTCAAATGGAGGCATTGCCGTCTAGGTCTGCTAAGCCTCTCCCAATGACGTACCACAAGTTACTGTCACCGATAAAGAACCCCGGGTTCACATCTGCCAGAAATGCCGCTCAGATTATGGAAGCCGCGGCCAAGATCCTTGAACCAAGGCTCCAAACTGTTGGCAATGGGAGGGAGAAGGTTTGTTCTTTTGGGTCAGGTCGTGTAGGGCCCTACGCGAAAGAGAGTGTCATGGCTTCTCAAAGGACGTCTCGGCTCTTGCAAATGAGTCGGGTCCCGGTTGAATCAGGTGAGAACCAGTTTGCGAGAGGGAATAGAGAAGAGGATATCGTCATATTTAGGACGTCACCCGATCCGTATGAGGTCAGTTTGGGGAGTAGTACAAGTGGTGTTTCAAATGTCAAGGGTAATAAAGGGAAGTCAGTGTCTCTGGCGATTCAGGCAAAGGTTAATGTACAAAAAAGGGAAGGGGTAAATTTGCCAAATCGCCACTCTGGAGTTGCACAAAAAGAGCACGACGAGTCCAGGCTGAACCAAGCTTTCCGAAGCCAACCCGGTACTGGCAATTCCAGTACCAATCAAAGAACCGGTGTCAGGCAACAAAAGAAACAAGGTAGCAGTGCTTCTGCAATCTTGAAGCAAAACAACCAGAAACAGAACTGCACTGTAAACCGCAGTAAGTCTGGTACTGGCAAGTTGACCTCAAGTCAACAAGGGAGAAAAGGAATTTCATGTGAATCCTCTTCGTCGAAACACAAGAGCTTAAGTAGACTAGCAAACAGTTCAAAACCCAGAAGCACAATCGAATTAGAAAAGGAGGCCACTTTTAGCAACAATAAGGATTTCCCACAGAAGAAGAGATTAATAGAGAGAAGCACTAGTAATTCTGACAAACACGACCAAGGTGTTCGCCAAAATGTCGTTATTGACGAATTTACGAAATGGAATAAGGAGATGAAGGATACGACTGATGTGGTCTCATTTACATTCACCTCTCCATTGGTTAAGCAACCTGGAAATGTCCAGTACCAGATTTTGGGGGCTGAGAAGCTGGGATTGGTAGGTGGTTCAAATGGAGATGCACTGAGTCTCCTCTTGGAGCAGAAGCTGAGGGAATTGACGACTCGGATCGAACCATCGACCGATTTCGGCAGAGGTATGAGTTTTGAGTCATTGGAAAAGGATTCATCTGCTAAGGGAGAAGACATTGGTTCGTTAAATGCTGGTATTTTCAACTTCACGAAGCATCAAGCTCTTCAGGTAAGAAAAGTTGCTAAAATATTTGTATCAGGCTCTTCATCCAGCTGTTTTACCCAAGTGCAAAACAATAATAGGATAGATGTAGGTACGAAAAGTTGCTTATATTTGTATTATTAATGTATGTATAGGGATTATACATCCCACTAAAGACATGATATAAATTTTGTTAGTATAACCTAAGATGTAGGTGCTTGCATGTACCAGCTGTTTTACCCAACTGCAATACAATAATGAATTTAAATTAAACCTAATATTTATGAATTTTGGATTTTGGTGTTTAGATAGATAAACTTTTGATAAGGTCTTATATGTAGGTGCTTGCATGTACCAGCTGTTTTACGCAACTGCAATACAATAATGAATTTAAATTAAACCTAATATTTATGAACTTTTTGAGTTTGGATTTTGGTGTTTAGATAGATAAACTTTTGATAAGGTCTTATATCCTCTTTCCTTCTCTCAATTTCATTTTTCAGGTTGTAGAAAATGGGGAATGTAGTAATTCGGTGGATGTAAATAGTAAAGAGTATGACCAGCTGAGTCCGCTTTCTGTTCTTGAAGAAGAAACATTTGTCACAAATGAAAGCTGTTGCACCTCTGAGGACTCAACCTGCAGTGATGGTAATTTTTTACATTCCTTGAACTGTTCATTTTTTTAATAGATACTCCTTGCAGTGTCTGTATGACAACTAATAATTAAGTGAAATTTTTGGTTGGCTCTCCGAAATTTGTCGCCTTTCAAAACCAACTTTACTGTTCATTGTTCTGCACTTGTAATTAACACCCAGCATTCCACAAGTTTGCAATTAATACTACCGGTTATTGGGTTCCTAAACCCTAAACAATAGTCGACCAAATCAGTTTATGACAAAGTTCATTCAAATTTGGAAAGAAGACATCTCTAGGATTAATTTGATAATGATTTCCTAAACAAATTTTTTAGGGAGCAAAATTTCACCAACTTCGGTTCAAGCTCAGAACAACTTTTTGACCCCAAGAAATGTGTTCTTCAGTGTAATGGAAACAAAACTTTCTGATTCGGCTAGTTCTTCTATATTCGACACCTCCAAATTCTTCGACATAACTCCAGTGAAGCAACGAAAAACAAAATCCAACCCTGAACTCAATTATATAAGCGACATACTATCTAATACAGAACTGGAGAGAAAGGCTTTGCAGGGCACTCAACTGGACTCTCCTCTCTTCGACAAACTGGAGAGGAAAAGAGGCAGGAGCAAACTGGAGAATGAAACTCTGTTAAGTCTAGCGGATCGAAAGCTTCTATTTGATTGCGTCAATGAGTGCTTGGATTCACGGATTGATTATAATTTCAAGGCGGGTTATGAGGCGTGGAGTAAAGGAACAGTTGTAGTTAGAAGCGGGCTCCACAAACGAGTGTATGAAGAAATTACCGGCTGGAAAAACATGGCTGACTGGAACGTAGATGAAATTGTGGAGAAGGATATGGGTACAGGTCTGGGGACGTGGATGGATTTCCGGGTTGAGGCATTTGAAGCCGGCACGGATTTAGAGGCAGAGATACTAAACTCTTTGATCAATGAGGTGGTTTGTGATATCATGAAATGATAAGAGGTGAGAAATGTATTGTTAGAGATTGATTTAAGGTGGTTCTGGTTTTAGGTTCGTTTCATGCTAGATGTCAAAAATGGATAGTCAAACATTGTATGATTTACATTGTTGGATTGGGCGTGATGCTAAGGTTTTGAATGTACTATTTTTAGCTCTCCTTTTGTTTCATTTGTTGTCTAGAATAAGGATATCAGTTAAATTATGCAGAGTTTGTATAGACTTCATGGGCCCTTTATATAAGTCAATTTATTTTCCTTTTGTCTTCTAGGCGTGTGATTTTTTTCTGAGATTGTTTGATAATACTAAGGAAATGAAATTGGTAAATTATTATATTGTCTAGACTTATTTTGTTTCAAGTAATGATTTGTTGAAGTTCTTGACAACTTTCTTGTAGGGGTCGTACTAGCCAGTATTTAGATATTTATGTACACAATTGGCCAAGAGCTGAGCTGTGGTAAATCAGTATTATTTTTTTGAACAGTTTAAATCAATTGTTTGAAGTTTAAAAATGAAAATATTAATCCATAATACAAGCCAATCTGATTATTTACATCCATGTTTAGTCTCAAATTTCATATGAATACTATGGATACAAATCTGCTGTAGAATCACAGGACTATATTCTAAATCTATCCATTTATCTGTTTGGGGATTCGTGCATAAAAAATAAGTGTTTTTGAGATTCGTCCATTTCAGAAAATAAAGGAGTGGATTTAAAATCACTGGGTCTTGCGATTCTTTTACAATCACAGCAGATTTATTTCCGAATACTATTTATACATTCGGTTTTTGAAGATGTTTTTTTTTATCTGATTTAAACCAGATTTTTATAGAAAACCGACGTGCAAATTATAGCGCATTAACCATCATTTTTTTGACACCAGATGTGAATCTTTTTTATACGATTAGATCTGATAGATCTGTTTGTGGTCCTAAAGGATCCAAAGCACAGAGATATCACTGGCCTCCTGATCACTCAATCAAGCTTTAAAATTATTTCTCTTTGGTGGCCTTTAAATTTACATTTTTTTGCACATAACTGAACACCATCGTTTAACACAATTGTTTACGATTTATCAGAATAAGCTGGGTCTACGGCCTAGCCCAGTGCATTATCATTTATCACAACAATGTGGGCCATAAAACTTTCTGTTTGGATTGAGTCGATTATCACTCATACAGGGTTTTAAAAACTTTATACAAATTTCTAATCAAAATTCAAGCTCCTCTCAATATCTGGAAAAAAATTTAGAAACCATAAATAAAAAAATATAATTTACCAAGACAATTTGATTGGTTTTGTTTTTACAAAAACTATAAGAACCGCAATGGTACTCCAGTTCGAACATTTTTTTATTTCTCTGTATCGAATTGTTATTTCACCCCACAGCCACATGATTTTTCTCCGAAATTTGTGAAATTACCTCGGACTGAAATGACAATTCGATATATAAAACAAAATTGAAATTAAAATATCATTTCGATTCTTATATTTTTATCAAAACAAAATCAATTAAGTTAATTTGATAAATTCTTTTTTTCTATTTATGATTTCTAAAAAATTCCAATATCTGTTTCCTTTATACGGAAGTTGCTGTGGCTGATGGCATTGTCACTTTGACCTTTTTGATTTCAACACGTCAAGAAAAGCTCCATAGGTTATATTGATTAAAGAAAATAATATTATTTTTTTCTTCAAGAAAATAAACCACGTAGGCTAACTTAGACATGAGATATAATAAAAAAAATGAATGAATAAGACAGTTCGAGACCCATTATCTACTTTGCTGGAAAGGTGGCACGTGAAATCGAACTGATGCTATTAGGTCATTAGCTGCTGAGAGCCAGGTAGCCGACTAGAAAACTTCTTAATTTTTAGAAATTTAAAATTAAATAATTGGACTATTTTTTTCAGTTTCATTAATAAAATCGAACGGGTGGACTCACATGGTTCTAGGGCAGTTGCTCTCCTGAATTAGAAAGTTTGGTGGTGATTTATCGGTCCCGATTAATTTTACTTTTTTTGAAAAAAATTTTGCTTTCCTCTAAATGTTTGATTTGTACATCAGATTAAATTTAGTGTTAAAATTAAAATATTTTTTAAATTATGATTGATAATTATAATTATAAATTAGAATATTATATATTATAAGTTAGAATATTAGAAAGTATAAGTGAAAGTATTATTTTTTTATCGAATACCCGGTTATTAATGGGTTTAAATCCGATTCGATAATATCGCCCCTCCCTAAGAAAATTCTAGATCCATCTCTGGAATTAACAATAGTCATTAAACTAACAATATGGGCTGAATTAATAATTTGGTACTAGTAGTTTTCGGAAGTCACAGTGTATCTTAATTATAAGAAATTTGTAAAGTATTGAGACCGAACTATTGATTTGCTTCAAATATAAGTTGTAAATTTAGTGTATAAATTAATTTATATTTCATTTAAAAATTAATAGGATCGAACAAATTGTTAAACAAAGAAAAATTATTCATCTTGTTTATGATAATTAAAAGTTATTAATTTCTAAAACTAAAATAATTGAACCAGAGAAGCCTCCAGGCTCCATCACACGAGTTCTTTTCCTTTACATCAAATCTGTTCTACGTCGTGTGGCGGGTTATATTGCATAAAGAAATCAACCCACTTTACATTTCATCCGAATAAAAATGTCAGAGAAGTTCAATATTTATCTCTTAATTGTTCCAGTACAAAACAGCTTTTTTCACCTTTTTGAGAGAGATATCTATAATTAATTAATTAATTAAAGGAAGATTATAGACTTGCTTTATTTATGCTTTGCTTTTGTCGAAACCAAGTTAACCTATAGTGAGCGTCGTCACATCTAAACGGTGTACAAATCGAATTAAATATAGATAATTAATGTTTGGTTCCGTTTGTCAAATTGCCAACTGAACCAAAAAATAAAAAATAAAACCAACCTCGCACAAAAATACAACCAGATCAAGCGAAATTTTGTTCGGTTAAACCGTGTTCGTGTTGGTTAAAATGGTGAGCAAAATAGCCGACAGCTCTAAAGTGATGAAAGAAGGATTACAAAATTTAATAGAGAGGAGTGCTTTAAATATATATACATATGGTTCGAAATATATACGGTTCAAATTTAAAATTTCAAAATCAAAAAAATCGATCTGAATTGTTTATCTTGTTCTCCATATTAATATGTGCTTGGAGACCAAATTTTATATTTTTCTGAATTTTTTTACTATTTATTAAGCCACTTTGAAAATTATTGATCCAGCGATGGCTGCACAAAACAGTAAAATCAGCAGCCACCGTTGGATCAACAATTTTCAAAGTATCTTAATAAATAGTAAAAAAATTTAGAAAAATATAAAATTTGGTATCCAAGCACATATTAATATGGAAAACAAGATGAACGGTTCAAATCGACTATTTGAATTTTGAAATTTCAAATTTGGACCGTATGTATTTCGGCCCATATGCATACGAATGCACATTAGTCACTCTCTCTCTCTATATAAATTTGAATTATCCTTGTTTGCAATATTTAATAAATTACTCAGCTTTAAAATTATATAAATGCATGAGGAGTGTTTTCAATAATTACGTGAAAAAAAATTGAATTTGCACGTTCAAGGATTCGAAGAAAAAAAATAAAATATTGTAGAATCACCATAACAATAAGAAAAGTTCTGTAATTATGAAGTTATTGATTTTAGACGAGATAATTATAGGTTAAAATACGTAATTTTTAATAAGAAAAAGGCTTGAATTATTTATTTGGCTGATACTTTTTTATAACAAATTAATAGAAATTGCACAAAGAAAAAGTTGTAAAAACAATTTTTAAGTCAATGAAAATCAGACTTTCTTTTTAACTCAAAAAAACTTACTAAATTAAACAAATGCTATTCGTCTTCAATGTTTGAAGAGGATGTAATCTTGTAAAATTAGTAACAATTTATTCATCTACACATAATCAAGGGCTGTTTAAGGAATATCAGGTTCAATCGGATTCAAGGTTCAATTAAATTCAATATTAGATCAGTGTTGTCAGATCCGCATTAAGAATCACATAGACATAGCTAGAATTCGTGTTGATCAGACTGCTCTCTATCCCCTATCTCCATTACCTTATAGTTGAAATAGATAAATTAATTATTTACTTGCACTGGGAATAAGTATTAAAAATAAAGTGAAATCCCTTGCTATTTTATTCTGATGTGAACTAAAAATTGGTCGGTTTGGTTATTAATCGTATAATGGTTTGCAGAAAATAAAAACCGAACAATCTTAACTGAACCGGACTAGTTAAACCGACAAACCGGCAAAAATAATCTAATTTTTTTTGGTTCGGTTCAAACTCAAATAAACCGATCACAATACATCACATCCGCCAGCGGAAATAGATAGAGAATATCAGAATACACAGTGCATCCATTTTGTCTCCGCAAAAAATCGAACGGTTGTTCGAGCATCGCAATTCGCGCGCACTCGGAGCTTTCTCACTTTTCTTGCTTTCAATCTTTTCACCTTTATTGGTAAAAGTTAATTTCTCCACTAATCCTTCCCCTTGTCGTCTCAATATAATAGCAATGCTTAATCGAGATTTACTGTGGCAGTATCCGCATGTGCATTCAGGGTTGTTTATCATTAATGATAAGTTCATAACTGCAAAATAACATGTCAGGGACTTGACTTAAGGTAACAGCATGGACTCGTCACAGAAGATCTGAAGACAGGGGGTATGGGCACAGTGAGACAGCTTTCTCATTAGTGGGAATTTGTCATGCTATCTGGTCCGGTTTTGTTTGGATCAACAAACAATTTAACACTGTTCCGATCAGATCAAACAGTAAAAACAAAATCTGGAAAAAAAAAAAAAAAACTCAGGAGGCGGTAGGGGTGGCAAAAACAATTCCTGGTTGGATCATAACTTGCATTTAACTTGCTTGTTAATAGTTCGTTTGTTTTTTTTGTTTCAAAATATTCGCAGAAGTTGTGAAGTCGTCGTAAGGAGAAATCGAATTCTCGATCTTTAGGTACAACAACTCTATGACTTTTTTCTAGCCAATTGTTCTACCTCCCCCTTCGAGCTCGTTTATCACTGTATCGAGTTGTTATCGAGCCAGCTCAGTACTACTTCGATCCATAATTAACGAGTTCAAGCTGGAATCTAGGTCGCTCATCAGTTTGCGATGTAACTCGGCTATGCATCAAGTTCTTAATTTTAAATTGTTCAGTTAGATCCAAAAAAATTGTATAATTTTTTTCTTTTCTTAAAACAAGATCTAATCAGACTCATTGGTCCAACTCGCAACTCATGAACTAACTCGATCTAGTTCGTGATGATTTCAAAATGAAATTTCAACTCAGATCTCTAAAGTCAGTTTACTTGTAACTCATACAAGCTAGCTTGTGATGAATTCAAGTTGTAGCCAACTTGCTGCCACCTTTAGGTGGTGCTACAAGAAACGATTTATTTGGTTGGTTTTTAGATTTTAATCCTTGTTTTTATTATTTATCAATGAAATCCAGCGGGTCTATACTGAGTACAAGTACACGCTCATTTATTGTCATTAGATTCTTAAATCTTCACTGTGAGAATTTAAATCACCATAATTACACATTTACACTGTAGTTTTGGTGTAAATTTAAAACTGTACTATGCATTTAGGAGTGATTATTGCCATGAATACTTATTTAAGTAAGGCGTAAATGTAATATGATTAACACGATCTTTTCAGCCATTTCGATACGAAGAATTGTGAATTAAGAATTGAATAATTAAGTATGGATTAAATTTTCACTAACTCGAAAATAACTATAAAATACCAACTTTATAGAAAAAAATTAAGTCAAATAGGGGCAAATACATAAGTACTATATTGTTATTTAGTTAGAGTACTATAATCCTGGGCAAATACATAATCCGCACTTTATTCAATAATACTTTAATTAAAATTACAATATTGTTATTTAGTTAGAGTACCATATTAAGTTGTTTGTATTTTTTGAATCATAACTCATAATTACTTTTGAATTTTTAATAATATCAATAACTATATTTTATTTACAAAGCTGATTTCTTGTTAAGGCCCACGAGCCGAAATCATTTACTCTAAAGTCCACACAGCAGACAATTAAGGCCGAAGCCGCTGCCGCTGCCGCTGCAAACTAAAAGAAAATTATTCCAAAACAAAGTTGTAAATTGTAATTATGGTAATACGTGGCTCCGTTCCTAACAAGCTACCACCGTACACACGAGTCCGCATCGTCTGCATTAACTCAAAAGAGAATCTTTACAGTAAATGCATATGGACTGTCTGATTGAAAACGGAGCCCATCTGGCCAATGCCTATAACATAAGGGGTCTTTAATATTTGTGTGGAGCTGACTCACACCAATCTTAAAACTGATCGCACAGTTCAGATGTATTTCCTCAAAAGATTCCTTTTTGAGTTAATGCAGAGGATACGAATTCCGTACACACCCACTACCTCACCACGAGTCGACCTGAATTCGTATCCTCTAAGATATCGCATATGTTGCGTGAATTTTTGGGAAATCTCAACCGTTCAAACACGTTCTGCACGCCTCTTAATGCATAAATAATACCATTCCTGTGCTCTTCCCGAATAGAAACCGGACACGTAGGTCACGCAAAATATGAGGTACCTTAGAGTATACGCACTCCTATCTCCTAACTTCTAATCATCGAGTGAGTTCCCTCTGAGATATCTCAACTTTTGCGTGACCGACGTGTCCGGTGCTTATTCCGGGGTGATGCAGGGGGTGAGAATTATGTGTGCTTTGAGAATCGTACAGAACTATTTAAACGGTTGAGATTTTCCATATAGTCATGCAAAGTTAGAGATATCTCAGAGTGTAAGAATTCCTAATCATCACACGTACATCAGCACATAACTATACCTTCAACTACTAGTGGTGTTATCGTAAATACGTGCAAGTATGGGGTCATAGATTATCAATCCCAATCTGACAGTTATCACGTCCTTCCCCACCTTCCCATTTATTAACGCCTTAGCGCTCTCTTCCCCAAGTCTCCCTCCATTTCTCTCTCTCAATCTTTCTCTTAAAAAGAGAAACAAAGAGATAAAAAAGGAAACAAGAGGAGACAAATCGAGATGGAGCTCGAAAAACCTAACAATGGCGATGAAATCGACAGCTCGTGCTCTACTCCTTACGTCAGCGCACCCTCCAGCCCCGGTCGCCCCTCCAACGCCACTTCCTCAGCGCCATTCAGTGGAGGGTACTTCTTCAGTGCTCCAGCCAGTCCAATGCACTTCATCATCTCCACCTCTGGCAGTTCCTCCGCCGTCGCCTCATCCGGAGGTCTATCTGGCGACATTGAGTTTGAGTTCTCTTCTCGCTACCTCTCGTCAATGATCTCTGCTGATGAAATCTTCTGCAACGGCCAGATCCGCCCCATTTCCAACCTCGACACACCTCCCCTCTCTCCAATTCAAGATGATGAACAAGAAATCTCTATTAGAGGCCGAGACATCAAGCTGAGAAGTGGATCCGTCCACAGGAGAGCAAGATCAATGTCACCAATGCGCAACAACCGCTACCAGTGGCACAACGACGAAGAAGAAGATCGAGATATTGAACAGGGAGAGATCAAGTCTCGGCCAAACGATCTAGATCTGGATCAGGACCAAAATGAAATGGCTGATGCAACAGCTCCTTCAGTCTCAGCCTCTTCATCCCGATCCAGTTCTTCTTCGTCCAGTAGAAGTTCTAAACGCTGGATCTTTTTAAAGGATCTTTTGTACCGTAGTAAGAGTGAAGGTAGGGAGAGGGAGCGCGTCCCTATTAGAGAGAGGTTCTGGACCCACATGCCATTCTCCAAAGAGAAAGAGAAGGAGAAAGAAAAAGATAAAGAGAAAACCAAACCAGACAATGAGGCGCCAAACAACACAAACACACCAGTAATGAGAACTAATGCTGGTACAAGTGGTACAAGAAAGAGGCAGTCGGCACATGAGAGGCTTTACAATATGAACCGAGCCCATGCCGAGGAAATGCGACGGCGTACTTTCTTGCCGTACCGGCAGGGGTTGCTTGGTTGCTTAGGGTTTAGCTCTAAGGGCTATGGTGCTTTTAATGGCTTCACCAAGAGCCTCAATCCTGTATTTTCCAGGTAAAAAAGCGGGAAAAGGATTGTTTTAGTGTGTTAGAAAGTTATATGATGTGATATGAGCCATGAGATGTTTGTATAGATAGTTAGATTTATCTCCTTTTTGTGGTTTTTTGATAAGTGTAGGGGAACTAGCTTGATTTCCCCGTTAAAAATCATTTCAGCTGTGGAATTAGGTGGAAAGTTTGTAGTTATAATTGTTCGGAAAAAGATGGAGAATTAATAATATTATTATTGGTATTTTGGGGTTGTTTTCTTAAGAAGCAAAGAAATTTGAGAATTAGTAAATATTGTTATTTTTAGAATTTCTGTATTATAAACTACTCTAAATTTTTTACATAAAAGCGATAAATTATTTACATAGGGCTCGTAACATAATGCACCTAATTCTATTCTATTTCCATGACGCGTGGGACCCTACACGTCAGGTAGAGAACGCACCAATGGCGAGATGGGAACGTATGTATAAAAAGAGTAGAAATGTAGATGCAAAGCTAATAATAAGTTGTCTTTCTCGAGGGGAGAATTATTAAACAGTACAGTGGGGAAGAGAACGACGTGACATGCACGTGATGTGTCGGAGGTTACTGCTTGTCTTATTATGGCGGAGAATTCATTATTGGAGGGGTCGCCATTTATTTTGGTTTGGCAGGGGATTGTACGATTTTTTTATCTCTTGGTCCCATTATTTCTACGGTTGACTTTTTCTTACTTTGGGTTATAGGTTTTTTCCTGAATAGTTGGCACTTGGCACTTGGCTTGGCGGTGGTACATCGGAAAGTCACGCCTTCCTTTTTGGGCTATTTAGTTATCGCCTGATTAATTTCAACAAAATGGAAAAATAAGTTCTTGGATAACATAAAATCGGTAAATGTATAAGTTGTAATCGTAAGTACAAGACACCAAATTATGCGGATTTTTTTTTTAAATTGAACTAATTTTAAATATTTTAATAAAATAAGAATTATTGATTTGATTTTTATAAAAAACAACTCTATTGATTTGCAAGATTGGTGGAGACAAAAACGTATTTGCGGATCGATAGAGCTATTTGCTATTGTTTTATGTGATTAGATTGTATAGAGAGGTCATAAAATGACTCCACCGATCTGCAAAATTGGTAGAGCAAATGCATGTATATCTCCAGATCAAGATTGGTGGAGACAAAAACGTATTTGCGGATCGATAGAGCTATTTGCTATTGTTTTATGTGATTAGGTTGTATAGAGAGGTCATAAAATGACTCCACTGATCTGCAAAATTGGTAGAACAAATGCATGTATATCTCCAATGATCCTGCGGATCGTTGAAACTGTTTTTTATAAAAAAATAATAATTAAATAGTACTTGAAACTGTTTTTTATAAAAATAATAATTAAATGGTACTTGTTCGATTGAAAATATTAAATTTGATTCTATTTAAACAAAAATCAATTATGCTTGCACTTCCTTTAAAAAATTGTTTATACAAAACATTTACAGTAATCATACATTTTGTCTGAACTAATTCATCAACTTTATATTTATACATAATCATGAACAAATTTTATTTGAATGATCTTTTCACACCAAAAAATCTTGCAATTGCTTAAAAAGTATTTCTACCAAATCCGTGGAGTAACAAATTATATACAATGTTAAATGTGAAAAGTGCAATGCACCTGCACAAATATGAGGATATTGGACGGCTGAGATGCACTGAACCCATGCCTTGGTGCTGGTAGTCTGGTACTCTGGTACAATGTCGCACAGGATTAATTAATTAGGTGCAAGCTAGGTACTAAACAACAAAACAATATATAATCTTGTTTACAAGCATCTATCTTTTCTGGGGTTTTCCTTTTGCAATGATTAAGTACTCTGTTAACTATGATGTTCCCATGTCTATTTCTTAAATAGTTTTTATGAAAATAAAATATTATATTGGGTGAGGCTCATCACTTGTCCCGAAATTTTTATTAGTATCATTTCCAAAAAAAAAAAAAAAAACATCACTCAAATTGGAGAATTCAAAAAATAAGCCTCGAATTCAATCTGCAATTTCATTTTTTGGGGATCGCAGATTGAATTGGAGACCTCCCAAAAACTTAAATATCAGTATATTACAGTGTATTTTTTTATTTTTGAAGAGTCTCCAATTCAATATGCGGTCCTAAAAAATAATGCTGCGGATTGAATTAGAGGCCATGATATTTCTCAAATTTCCCATGATTTTTTTTTTTGCGGCGATATTAATAAAAATTTCGGTCACTTGTGTATGTTAGTTATTTTTTTTGAGATATTCCTACAAAATAGACTAGTAAATATGTGTAAAAGTGTGAAGTTCTGACAAGAAAAATATTAAGTTTGTTAAGTTAGTTATAACATTTGTTAGAAAGAATATCACTAAAAATATCACTAGTCTTGAAAAATATTAAGTACGAATAAAAACTTGCGTTCATTTAAAAATATTTTCATATCAGGTACAGAACGCATTATTTTTTTATTTATCATTCCAGGTATAATTCATAAAAAGTCGCCATTTCTTTTGATTTATCATAACCTTAAGTTGACTAAGATGGTTTATGAGTTCAACATCAAAATATATTGAATCAAATAACGTTTTGAATTTTATTCAATGTTCATTTTTTTGTTATATTTTGAATGCCCGATTTATACTTAAATTAACTTTTAAAATTTATAAACTTGGTATATAAATCAATCATCCAAGAATTTATAAGTCAATTCAATGGTATAAATTCGTCATTTAAAGTTAATTTGATACATTTTAAGATCAAGCGCACAAACTCATACCAGTTTTACCCCTAATTGAATTCTTCATTGTTAGGATAAAAACGTGGATTAAATTTGATAATATTTGTGATTGTTTTTGTTACTGATCAAGTGCCAATAAATCGAATCATAAATTGATTAATATATTGTCAATTGTTTTTTCAGTTACATTTTATTTAATATTAAACATATTAATTTAGACTATAGTTTATTCTTTTTTTTTTGTTTCCGGTACTTTTTTTTTTCTTTCTAGAATGTCTCATTATACTAAAAGTAGTAAGTACCGAAAAATTCATTTTTAATAAGAGCATCTATATTTCAGCAACTTAAATGAATTTTTATATAACTCTTAACTATTTTTAAGAAATTAAAGTCTCTAAAGTTTTTAAAATTAATTTTAGAATTTCTATTAAGTCACGTCAATAATAAATTAAAAAAAATATTTGAGCCAATTATTTATTCAGTGTGGAGTTTATAAACAATTTATTAATATAAAAAAATTTCCACATAATTTTTAAATAAAAAATTCTCACGCATCTCTAAAATTAAATTAAAAAATATCATATCAAATTAAAAACTCTCGTAATACCAAATGTATCTACACCATATTTAGAAAACATTCCAAATTCACATACAGCCTTGGAAAATTCTAAGAAAAAAACAAGAATTCATCATTAAGTCATCATGACAAATTGGTTGCGTGATATATTTAAATTCTTAATTTTAGAACTCTTTATCAATGCAATGTATTCATCATTATGCGTCTAAATCTCATGGTCCCTTTTGCTGCTTGACAGCAATCTTTAAACAAATCCCGGTACATAAAAATTTCTCCAAATAATCCACCTTAATTAATGAGATAGCTAAGTGCAGGTGTCCGTACTCTAATTACAATCAGAGGCTGACCTACGTTGTTCCGGGGGGAATCGTTTGTATTGGATTTTTGTTTTTTTAGTAAAAGTTGATGATCAAGTCATTTAACTATTTAATATTTTTGTTATTATAATAAATAATTTTTTTTATCTGAATTTCGAACTCATTACTTATCGCATAGAGACCATGTGTCTTTATCACTAGACCAATGGCTAGTTTTCGTCTGTCTTGGATTTTGAGTTTTAGTGGTGATCTATCGATTACGATTGACTTTGTTCCTCTTAAATTTTTTTGTTTCGAGTTAAATTTAGTGTTAAAATTAAAATAATTTTTTTGAATTATAATTGGTAATTATAATTATAAGTTAGAAAATTAGAAATTAAAGTCAGAGCATTGGAAAGTATAAGTTAAAATATATATATTTTTATCAAATACTCAATTAGTTAATGAGTTTAATTTTAATCAGCTATTTAAATCTGATTTGATTTTTTTTTACTGCACAAAATTTTTGGATCCGCTCTGATTACAATTGAAGATAAGTTCGACTGATGTGATATGGATATTAACAGTGCTATTTCAGCTACATGCAGCGTAGGAGGTATATATCATTTTCATTTTCATTTTATTATTTATGCATCTTATGAAACTATGTTTAGTTCATAAAAAGTATCATTTTAGGAGTTGGCTACGGGGCTACGCGCAACATAGAGAGTTTCCGTACAACGGTTTAATATTTGAGTTTTCAAAATTCTAACAGTCGATCCGAACCGTTCAACATGATATCCATATGAATATGTACTTGCAAACCAAATTTTACATTTTTTAGAATTTATTTACTATTTTTTTAGATAGATAGAAAATCACCTGATCTGAATGGTACAGAATTTTCAGATCAAGTGATTTTCTACCTATCTAAAAATATAGTTAAAAAATTCTAAAAAATATAAAATTTTATTTACAAGTACATATTCATATGGAGATCATGTTGAACGGTTTGAATTGACTGTTAAAATTTTAAAAATTCAAATATTGAGCCGTTGTACAGAAACTCTCTATGCTACACGTAGCATATTAGCATTCTGCATCATTTTATATATTCTATTTAGTTTCTAAAAAAATATCTGAATCAGTTCAAAATTGAATTGAGAAATGAATGTCACCACTGGAATTGCGTGAAGTGTGGCTGCTTCAGTTCACTAAAGAGAAGAGAGAACAGATCAACTGACGAAGAAGTTGTGAATTGTACAAGGATTATTGGATTAGACAGGGAAACTGTGGGAGGTGCATGCAAGCAGTGATAGCAGTAGTTGTGAGAAATAGATGGAATTGATTGTGCCAGGTTGGTTTCAGGTTCCATCCGTCACATCACCTGCTTTTTGTTGCTCTCTCTCTCTCTCTCTTTTATTATCTATTTTATCAACGGCTCCTGAGTGAGTGAGTGGGGAAAATGATTGCGGGCTTCAGCCCAAAAAATTACAATATATAGGGATTTTTTTTTATAAATCATAATTAGAATTTTTTTTTTTTATAAAAATTATGAGAACTGAAATATTATTTCGGTCTTTTTTTACAATTAAATTATCATTTCGGTCCAAGTCATTTTTACAAATTTTGAAAAAGAAATACGTTAAAAAATTGCAAAAATACATGGGACGGAATTACATTTTGGTTCTTATGGTTTTTGTAAAAAAAAATTAATCATGCTGATTTCATAATTTTTTTTTTCTAATTATGGTTTATAAAAAAGATTCAATATATAGAGCAATATAAAAATGAAATCTGGAAGTTAAAAAAATTAACCAGTTGGATGGGAGCCTAGATTGATGGGAGCAGTGTTGTAAATAACGGTATGTGGTTATCGAACGGACATGGTATTGCTAAGCGATTAATTGAAAATAATCGATTATAATTGCAAATAATTGGTTGATTAATTGAAATTTTTTGTGACAGTTTGATTATCGCCAACAATTAATCGACCTAAACGGACATTTTTTACAACACTGATGAGAGAATGATCGGTAAAAAAAAACTAATAGCTCTTTACTGGTACAATATTGGCTAAATTAAAAAGTTTGTAATTAGTTCATTTGATTCCGGCTTAATCTACTATTAGCGAGTTCAAACTTTATTTAGCTTAATTCTGACTGACATGAGTGTTCGTTTTTCAGCTCGTTGTAAAAACAAAATAAAATTATTTGCCAGTACTTTCACTATTGATTATTATGAGATGATAAAACTCGTTGCAAGAAGAAGATTCAATTATTTTTAAATTAATAATCTATGTGCAACTCACAGTGCGAAGAAACAACTTGGCTCGGCTCGTTCTAACACGAACCATGCAAGTTCAAGCTTTGCATAGCTTAACTCAGCTCGTTGACAAGCTATTGTCTCAATTGATGTCGTATTTTTATATCCTTGTATGTGTTTAAAGCAAGATTTTAAATAACTAGCTATAGTTATCAGAAAAAGCTAAATTTTTGAACTATAAAAGTCAAACGTAAATAAAGATCAATTATATAAATTTTTTATACTCTAAATAGAAATCAATTTTACAGTATTTGTAACATTTTGATCTAAACTATATATAAAATCACATATACATACATAAAATTTAAAATAAATAAAATTAATTGATCCTCATTTGGTGTTAATACATCTGCCCCTGATAGCTACGCAATAATTGCACTATAATTTTTTCGAACCAAGCACTGTTATTCGTTTTCTATGCTATAGCAGTTTTTTGAACTTTCTGCAACAGCACAATAAACGCTATTTATAACTTTAATTTAGGTCGGAATCAGCAACACATTTAGGGTGTGTTCGACGTTTCCACTGAAAATAAAAATAGAAATAGGAACTAAAAATTTTAAACTGAAAAATTACTGTTTATGTGAAAAAAAAAAAATTCAGTCTGAGTAAATTTTTTTTTTTCAGATAAATAGTATCACGCCAAACAGACCTTAAGCAAGATTAAGAGTATATAACAGTAACACGTGTAACTTGTTAATGTTATATTCTGAAGAAATGAAAAATTTGGTACAGCAGTATTGAAGAGCGAGTGAGCGTCTGAGTGACAGTGACAGTGACAGAAAGCAAATTACAGCTCATTCGTTCAGCCAAACTATAAATGCAAACACGAATTGTTACTTCGTTTCGATCTGACAATTATGTATTTTATTTCTCTTACTTTTTGTATCATATCTCTCAACTTTTTTTTCATTTGAAAAATATGTTTTTAATGTGTCTAAGACAGAACCGACATTTTTATTTTTACCCAAAAAAAAATTTATTTTATTAAAAATAACCAAGATTTAAAAACAATTTTAAAAATACCCAACCCGTGGAAATTTTCCACGGGCCAGAAATTTTTTTTTTTTTTTTTTTTTTTTTTACAAAAACAGAAATTTATATTTACTTTTTATTTTTTTATGAAAATATTAGAAATGTTGGATATTTTTTTTTGAAAATAGATGAAATACAATACAATTTGATTTATTAGAAAGATTGTAACAAATAATCCGATCAATATTTTTCAGGCCGGATTTTTCGCGGCTGTAAGAAAAATTAATATATTTCATTATGTGTTCTTGTAAAAAAATAAAAATGCATGAATTCTGAGTTATTGATCCCGGTTCAAAAGTCACTTCTAGGTAATATAGAAATTATTGTGATCCTTCTAGTACATTTAATTTATAAAAAGTTGTATCTATTTTGAGAATTTTTTTTGAATAATAATCATTAAATAACTTAAAGTTTTTTTTTTTTTTTTTTTTTACAAAAACAGAAATTTATATTTACTTTTTATTTTTTTATGAAAATATTAGAAATGTTGGATATATTTTTTTGAAAATAGATGAAATACAATACAATTTGATTTATTAGAAAGATTGTAACAAATAATCCGATCAATATTTTTCAGGCCGGATTTTTCGCGGCTGTAAGAAAAATTAATATATTTCATTATGTGTTCTTGTAAAAAAATAAAAATGCATGAATTCTGAGTTATTGATCCCGGTTCAAAAGTCACTTCTAGGTAATATAGAAATTATTGTGATCCTTCTAGTACATTTAATTTATAAAAAGTTGTATCTATTTTGAGAATTTTTTTTGAATAATAATCATTAAATAACTTAAAGTTTTTTTTTTTTTTTTTTTTTACAAAAACAGAAATTTATATTTACTTTTTATTTTTTTATGAAAATATTAGAAATGTTGGATATTTTTTTTTGAAAATAGATGAAATACAATACAATTTGATTTATTAGAAAGATTGTAACAAATAATCCGATCAATATTTTTCAGGCCGGATTTTTCGCAGCTGTAAGAAAAATTAATATATTTCATTATGTGTTCTTGTAAAAAAATAAAAATGCATGAATTCTGAGTTATTGATCCCGGTTCAAAAGTCACTTCTAGGTAATATAGAAATTATTGTGATCCTTCTAGTACATTTAATTTATAAAAAGTTGTATCTATTTAAAAAAAAAAAAAACTTTAAGTTATTTAATGATTATTATTCAAAAAAAATTCTCAAAATAGATACAACTTTTTATAAATTAAATGTACTAGAAAGATCACAATAATTTCTATATTACCTAGAAGTGACTTTTGAACCGGGATCAATAACTCAGAATTCATGCATTTTTATTTTTTTACAAGAACACATAATGAAATATATTAATTTTTCTTACAGCCGCGAAAAATCCGGCCTGAAAAATATTGATCGGATTATTTGTTACAATCTTTCTAATAAATCAAATTGTATTGTATTTCATCTATTTTCAAAAAAATATATCCAACATTTCTAATATTTTCATAAAAAAAATAAAAAGTAAATATAAATTTCTGTTTTTGTAAAAAAAAAAAAAAAAAAAAAAAAAAATTCTGGCCCGTGGAAAAATTCCACGGGTTGGGTATTTTTAAAATTATTTTTAAATCTTAGTTATTTTTAATAAAATAATTTTTTTTTTGGGTAAAAATAAAAATGTCGGAAGACAGAATATGACAGTTGGAATAATATGTGTCATATTCTGAATGCAATACTGTGCAAAACTTTTGCATGTGTTTACAATTTTTTTTTAACTGTGCCTAATATATTCTGAAAGCAAAAAAAAAATCAAAAAATGTTTTATTTTAAAAATTAACGTTACTTTCAAGTTTCAATGAATGTCATTTTTCTGAAATAAATTCAATAAACAGCTCTATTTATTAATAAAACATGTAGTTCCTGTCAAGGTATAGTTTTATCTTTGTTAGAGAAAAAAAAAAGCTGATCCACTATAGACTGTTGCCCCATTATTACTTGAAAAAGGAAATTTATACATGTAAATGAAATCAAGATACCTGTTCAACAAAATAATTCTCGACCTTTAAGTATTTCTCACCGGGGTTTATTATTATTATTTTTATTTTTATTTATTTCCAGATATCCATGCCAAAGTATATTGATTTTGAAGAACAAAACTATAGAAGCTATACGCGTACCATGGATTTTCAGAATTTATTCCACCTAAGGTAACACAAATTTTGAGTATAGATCCTGGACTGTCCGATCCATAGGTACAAGATTCGCGAATTATTTGCGAATTAAATTAGAATAATTCATTTTTTTGTTGATGTCGAACTGAACGCTGAATTATTCGGTTGACCGAACTTTGTTTGAATTAAACCTGAATAATTCGTGAATTTTTTCTAAATTTTTCACAGAACATGTTTTTTGTTTTTGCTTTCTTGTAGGACTGAGATTTCTGATCCGGATAATTCCGAATCATTCTCGAACTATATCCGAATTATTCTCAAATCACGAATCACGAATCACAAATCACAAATTTTTAACCTCGCCAAATCGAACCCGAATAATTCATTTGTCACTATAGTCCGATCTACTTTGGCATGAATTAATGGAGCTCCAACATTCCAACTCAGACCGAACTGATCGGATCTTACGGTGCGGATCCAATCTCAAAATTTGAATTACCTCAGAGGATCCTGACTTGGATCTCCCGGGCTCTAAAAAGGGGCATTTTTATTGAAAAATGTGAATGGGCCTGTTATGCAGACTACTACGGGCTTGAAATAAAAAAAATTAGCACAACAAATTAACGAATCAAAATATGTTGTTATTCTAAAAAAACAACATTAATCTGTTATTGTGATCCGAGTCATTCAGAATTTTTTTATGTGCAAATTTCAATGAAGAAATCTTTTTCTGCAGGAATTTTAACGAAAATCACGGTTGAAATCGGAATAACAGTTTCGTGTTTTTCCTTTAGAATAACAGCAGTTTTCACAATAGTTATTTGATTTGTTTGCTTGTGACTGTCTGATCAAAATCAATCAATCATATCAAAATAAGAATATACCACCTTAGAAAATCATGGTATAATTTGATTTGTTTGATTTTGATCGGACGCTCATGAAATATATATATGGCATTAAATGGAGTCTTTATTCTGGATCTATCTTTAAATATTTCTTTGGTGCAGTGCGTAGTGGCACAAAAATAGTTGATCCATAAAAAGTTAAAAACTGAAAAAATAACTTGTCAAACTTATTGGCAATGTAAATCATATTTCAAGCTTATAATTACAAAATGAGACTGTTTAATATGTATACTTTTTTACATTAAAAAATACCAAATTTGGATTTTAGTTTGATAGGCATTAATTGGTGTTCATTAAGAATTTGTACAGATTTAATACTGGAGATGATTTCTAAATATTAAATTTTAAGCTCGTAGTCCTGTCATAACATTTTTCGTATACAAAACAAAGCCCCAATTACAAGCACCAGCTAGGAGAAATACCAACACCGGTTATCCATGATTAAAGCAGTTTTGTAAATGTTCTAAGACGGGAACACATTTTATCAGAGGCATTTCAACAAACACCTAAGCTGCAACATCCATCGGTAATCTGCTTCATCATAAAGGAGCCGAACATGATGTATTAGCAGAGTCTCCACTTCCCAGTGATGGACCAAGCACCTAGAATCCGATCCGTATCCATAAGTATCCATCTAATATTCTATCCGTATCCGTATCCAAAAATTAAAAGCGGATACGAATATGGTTTTACCTATCCGATCCGTTTGCACCTACTTAAAGGTGCTTTGTATATGCAACGTGGCTTTTGTTATTCTTTTTTACTTTATATTTACTTTTATCAGATAAAATATCTGGAAGATTTCTATGCTGCAAATAAACTACAAGCCTTTAAGACGTTTTTAAGGAATGTTTGTAGGCTAACATATATTTTTTCATGCAACACAAACTTATATTTGGACAGCTTTTCATGTGATCCAATCTGTTCTGAGATCTTTTCTTCAACGAGAGCATTGACCGGTTGTAGTTGTCTAAAATTTCAGCTACACCAGTGGTGCGTGTGTAGTTAGAATTGGCTCCAACCTTAACTCCTTAAGTTGTCACTTGGTTATAGATTTTAGTTACTTCCATGTTCTGAAACAAATGAAATTGGTGGATTATCATGGTACCAGTACGAGAAACATCTGGTTAGGCACCTGATGACTTGTTTTCTCAATTGCAAATTTGATCTTATGTAACAGTGAGATTTGAAACCTGTTTTTATTTTTTCTTTGAATTCAGGTATTTTCTGATTTGGCATCTGGCGTAGAGAGTTCTCTAAAGCGTTTAACAGAAATCTACCATATCAGTTCGTCTCAGAAACTCTATGCTGTTGCCACATGGATTGAGTCCCGTCATGGTACTACTCGTGGCCGGTTGTAGTTGAACCTGCAGGAACCCTTATAATTCATATAATCATATTTAGGCTCTTTGGTTATTTTAGATGCAATTTTGCCTTAAACTAACTGTCGGTACTTAGTAACTCAACTAGAATCTGGTACAGCAGCAAAAGTCGGATACCAGGTACATGTATTTATTTTGCTAGCAATCCGTAAAATTTATGGTTTGTTCTTTCTTCAGGTCACGATGAGAATCGGACTGTACCTCTTTCAGATGCGGATTTAGAGTATTTGTTGCACCTGTTCAATTCAAAATGTCAACAGTAGACACAGTGTAAACAAGCATAACATGTTTAAGGAAAATCGCCCTCCACTTCGAAAAGTCTAGGAAATTAAATGCTGTATACCAACACAAAATCAGTCCTTGTGAAATGGATGAAGAGCAGGGTGGTGGAATGGGTGACATTTTACTAGAATTAGTAGATGCCCAAGAACAATTGACTATTATTTCTCTCTCCTTCCCCTTTTTGATTTTTTCAAATGTTCTTAAGAAATGCTTAGGTACAAATCTTTTTACTTTAGTATAGTTCTTTTTTTGACAATCCTTTTTTTTGACAATTCTTTTTTTTTTTTTTTCACCTCGAGCGGGAACAACATCTTCTTCTTGAATACCCGATTCAAGGACAGAATTTCCTCCTGCTATCATAGAATATTCATCTCGAGTTAGTTATAAATAAACTATCTGTCCTTTTTTCTCAGATATATTTTAAAATGGACTTTTTTCTCAGAAGGGCATTTCATGCTTTCTAAACAGATTTGTTAATTTTAATTTACAGGGAGAACTTAGCCTCTTTTCCCCTCACTAGTCAGATCTTTGGCTCATGGTTCCTGATCATCACTAGTCAAACTTTTAATTCCAGACAATTAAGTTAATTGGATTCTAATAAGTAAAATTCAACACAGATTGCAATATGTTGCTCTTGCCCGAACTTGAGACCGCACTTGTTATGCTGCTCTGCTACATACTGCTACTGTCCTGTTTTATGATGATAAATAATGACATAGTGGATGCTCTGAGATTTTGTAAGGTGAATGATCAGGGTATCTATGTAAGTAGATTTTATATTGCTCAACTACTTACACATAATCATTATCATTAGTACAACTAATCATCTTTAAAGTTTCGATAGCGGAATTAAAATCATCAAAAGCAAATCAAAGATCTTAGAAATCAAAGTCTCCACATTTAAATCAATCCAATATATTACATACCTTTCTCCATAGTAATCTGTAGAACAATACTTGAAACGTTCTTCGCAAACCGTCAGAAGAACCGTAAAGCGATTTCTCTCCTCTTTCTCTTTCTAAGCAATGACAACTTGTTCTTTATAAAATATCGATAAAGAGAGGATCAACCTTACTATTAGAATCTCATACCAATTGCCTGTCATTAAAGCAATATTTATAGGGAAGATATACATAATGAACAACGCAGCATAAGTGATAATGCAACCTTTAATCAGATACGCCATTTAAACAATATGTCCACGTGCAGTGAACCTTGCACCCTTTAAATTAATATATTGTGTGGATATAATAGCGCATCTGTTATAATACATTATATTAACGCATAGGTTAATATGGCAACTTTAAATAAGCATTTGGATTAATATGCGCCCATTAAAGTCAGTATTAGATGCAATGTATCTTGCGCAACATGCATCCTTTAATAGCCAAAGGATAATAGCACCTTTAGTCAGTTTGATATGCATCTGTTAACTTAATCAAGCCAAAGGATGGATATGCACCATATGCATGCACCTGTTAATTAAGTCATTTAATCAGTCCAATTAAATCAGCCCATTAGTCTAATATTTTATTTTGGGCCACATTATTTTCTTTCATTCTCCCACTTGGTTCATTATAAAATTTTATGACATTCATAAGGTGCACAATAATATTGTATGTCTTTATATTTCATAAATTCTAAAATCATAATATTTATACTTAAGCAAAATTAATACGAGTCATGGCGGTTGCTAATAATATTTGTTACTAATTTCCTTCCATGTACTACACTATTAATTCTAACTTAATATAAATCATAATGGTATACTTTAGGATCCACGTTAATTGTCTAATTTATATAAACAAATTCCTATTAATAGAAAACAATAATATATATATACTTAAATAAATATGAATTGTATTTGAAACAATCAATCAATAATAATATCATAAATAATCATTCATCTATAATATATGTTTAATTACAACAATTATTTATCACATATAACTATTCCCATTCTTTTGACATGTTCATAAAATATCTTGGGTGGTAATCCTTTCGTCAAAGGATCAGCGATCATCATCTCTGTGCTTATATGCTGTATTGTTATTGTTTGTTTCTTTACTTCTTCTTTCACGGCAAAGTACTTAATCTCCATGTGTTTGGCACCTTTAGAGTATTTGTCATTTTTGCTGAAGAAGACTGCTGTAGAATTATCGCAATAAATTTTCAGCGGCTTGGCAATACTGTCAACAATTCCAAGTCCTGAAATAAACTTCCGCAGCCATTATCCTTGTACCATGGCTTCAAAACATGCCACGAACTCGGCTTCCATAGTGGATGCAGCGATTACCGTCTGCTTCGCACTTTTCCATGAGATTGCTCTGCCAGCTAGAAGATACACATATCCGCAAGTGAATTTTCGTGTATCACAACACCCGGCATAGTCTGAATCTGAATAACCGACTGTCTCTAAGTAGTTTGATCTTCTATACGTCAACATGTGATCTTTAGTACCTTGAAGATATCGTAAAACTTTCTTTGCTGCCTTCCAATGTTCTATCCCAGGATTGCTTTGATAACGTCCAAGCATTCCTACAGCAAAACTGATATCTGGTCTTGTACAAGTCTGTGCATACATTAAACTACCCACAATGGAAGCATAAGGAATATTATTCATTTCTTCCTTTTCCAATTCATTTTTAGGACATTGATACAAACTAAATTTATCCCCTTTCTGAATCGGTACCTTACCAGCTGAACATTTCTCCATCTTAAATCTCTCGAGAATCTTGTTAATATATGTTTTCTGAGACAAACCTAACAAACCTTGTGATCGATCACGAAATATTTCTATTCCTATCACATAGTTCGCCTCGCTCATATCTTTCATTTCGAAATTCTTCGAGAGAAAATTCTTGGTGTTTTTCATCATACCAAGATCGTTAGTCGCAAGTAAAATATCATCAATATATAGAACTAGAAACATTATCTTACTCCCACTGACCTTCAAGTATATAAAACGATCAACAATGTTTTCCTTAAAACCAAAAGAAGTAATCACATCATTGAACTTGAGATACCATTGCCGTGATGCTTGTTTTAGCCCATATATCGACCTTTTCAATTTGCAAACCATATCCTTTCCCCCAATTGAAAAGCCCTCGGGCTGATCCATGTAGACTTCCTCTTCGAGTTCTCCGTTCAGAAAAGCAGTTTTAACGTCCATTTGGTGTAACTCAAGATCGTAATGAGCCACTAAAGCCATGATGATACGTAAAGAATCTTTCTTAGAGACGGGCAAAAATGTCTCTTTATAATCAATGCCGTCTTTCTGAGTGAAACCTTTGGCAACCAGTCTAGCTTTATATCATTCAATTTGGCCTTTTGAGTCACGTTTAATCTTAAAGATCCATTTACATCCAACTCGCTTGGAATCGTGAGGCAATTTGACGAGATCCCATACTTGATTTTGTTCCATTGATTTTAACTCGTCTTTCATGGCATCAATCCACTTATCGAATTCTTCACATTCAACAGCTTTCTTGTATGAAACTGGATCATCAATTGCAGAATTAATTTCAGATTCTTGTAGATAAACCAAATAATCATCAGATATAGCTAATCTCCGTTCACGGGTAGACCTTCTTAATGTTATATCATTTGGTTCAACTACATCATCAACAACTATGTTATCAATCGGAATGTCCTCAGTAGCAGTTGGTTGTTCTGAAACAGTCGGAATAATTACTTTCGAAACAACAGTCGGAACAACTATTTTCGAAATAACAGACAAAGGAATAGTAACTTGTTATGTAATTTCCTGAAGATTAGAATTACACTGATCAGAAATTCTTACACTGACTTCAGCATTCTCGATGAAACGTGCATTTCTGGATTCAACAATTCTCGTGCTATGATTCGGACAGTAAAATCTGAAACCTTTGGATTTATCTAGATATCCAATAAAGAATTCGCTAACAGTTCTGAAATCCAATTTCTTTTCATGTGGGTTATACAAACGTACCTCCGCAGGGCAACCCCATACATGTATATGACGCAAACTAGGTTTCCTTCCTGTCCACAGTTCGAAATGAGTCCTTTCTACTGCCTTACTTGGAACCCGGTTTAGTAAATACATGGCGGTCTTAAGTGCATACATCCACAAAGATTTAGGCACAGTTGAGTGACTGAGCATACTCCGAACCATGTCCATAAGTGTTCTGTTACGACGTTCAGCAACACCATTTTGTTGTGGTGTGCCGGGCATAGTGTATTACGCACATATACCACGCTTTTCTAAGAATTTAGCAAAGGGTCCAGGATTTTGTCCTGATTCGTCATATCTACCATAAAATTCCCCACCGCGATCAGATCGAATGATTTTCACTTGTTTTTCTAACTGTCTTTCAACCTCATTTATAAACACCTCAAGTGCATCAATAGATTGTGATTTCTCATTTAGAAGATAAACAAATCCATAACGTGAAAAATCATCGATGAAGGTGATAAAATACTTTTCTTTATTAAAGGAGAGAACATCAAAAGGTCCACAAATATCCGTGTGAATTATTTCTAGAAGTTGAGAGCTACGAGTGGCACTTTTCTTAGTATGTTTCGTCTGTTTGCCTTTTATACAGTCGATACATACACCTAAGTCAGTAAAATCCAAGTTTGGAAGAACTTCAGACTTCACTAAACGTTGCATTCTTTCTTCGGATATATGACCCAATCTTTTGTGCCACAAGTACGCCGACTTTTCATCATTCATATTTCTTTTCATTCCAATAGTATTGTTCACAGTAATCAGAGATTCGACATAAGAATTATCTAACTCTAATTTATATAATCCATCAATCAAATTGCCACAATCAATCATGCAATTATTTTTATATAAACTAAAGCATTTAGATCCAAATTTAAATACATAGCCACAATCATCCAACTTAGATACAGATAATAAGTTGCGAGAAAACAAAGGTACATATAGTGTATCATACAAATTGACAATATTGCCAGAACCTAATATAAGTCGGTATGTACCGACACCTTCCACTGGCACCTTGTCTTTATTGC
This sequence comes from Carex sylvatica, assembly GCA_964058845.1. Taxonomy (NCBI): domain Eukaryota; kingdom Viridiplantae; phylum Streptophyta; class Magnoliopsida; order Poales; family Cyperaceae; genus Carex; species Carex sylvatica. The sequence continues at coordinate 148,607 of CAXKVR010000418.1, forward strand.
CCATAATTACATATCTTTCACTTTGTCGACTTTGGCTTGTGGTTTGGATCGTAAGAAATCCCTGTAAGTTGTTTGAAATATGAGTTGTAGAGCCCGAGTCAATCCACCAAGTATTATTATGAACATCAATAAAATTTGACTCAAAAGTAACAAAAGTATAATTCATACCTTTCTTTTCGAACCAAACCTTCCTTTTCAAACAATCCTTCTGAAAGTGACCCATCTTACGACAAAAATGGCACTTTTGTTTGTTCCCTTCTTTCTTGAAGCTTGCATTAGAAGACACCTGAAAGGCTTTCCCCTTCTTCTTGGTCTTAGCTTTCCCTGGTTTAGCATTAGAACCCGACCCAACTTCTAGGTTTGAAAAATGAACAGTGTTAGGTTTCATTTCCTTAAGCCTTGCCTCTTCCTGAACAAGTTTACTAGTCAATTCATTTATGTTCCATTTCTTCTCTTGAGCATTATAATTAATTTGGAACAGACTATAAACATCATTCGGCAGAGAGTTCAAAATAAATTGAACTAGAAACCCTTCGTCAACCGTCATTCCCAAACTCCTAAGTTTTGCGGAGAGAGATGTCATTTCTATGATATGTGCATGCATAGTGCGGCTACCATCAAACTTCATGGTGGTAAGTTTTGCCATAAGCGCACCGGCCAGCGACTTATCGGCTGTATGTGAGCGTGCCTTGACGTTTGCTAGAAACTCTTGAGCGTTATCCGTCTCCGGAAGAGCAACCTTAATATTTCCATCAACCGTCATTCGCAAAAACATAAGGCATAATCTGTTAGAACGTTCCCAGTCTGCCATAAAGGCCTTATCTTCCTCACTGCTTTGATCAGTTATAGCATCGGGTTTATCGAGTAATAATGCTATGTCCAAGTCCTGTGCACCTAAGTGAAATTCGACTTGTTCATTCCATTCAGCAAAGTTAAGACCATTAAAGACTGCCACAGATGATGCATGCGATTGCATCGATACAGGTACATTAACTGTAATATTAAAAGGAAACGAAGATAAGAAGATAAAATCAGAAGATCAGAAGAGAAGATCACAAGGAAAGTTAAGAAAAATAAAATTTAACTCAAAAAGATTAGAAGATAGGAGACATAATACAATAATTTATAATTTCAGATTTATAATTTCAGATTTTGAAGCAATAACGTAATTAATATATCGTAATTATCCTTTGGGAATTATTAAGATATATTAAACATAATATTTTACCAAAAAATACTTTAATATGATAATTTTATTGTTTCAATACATGTTGTTGCCTTTGGGTAACCAACAATTGAGGAATAACGTAAATTATCAACTTAAGTTGTGTAAATTATGAGATCGCAATCAACCTTTGGGCAATTCATAAAATCTCATAATCTACTAATTAATTAAACCATTAAATTTAGTATATGACAGATTTTAATATCATATAATCTTAATAAATGATAAATTAATTTTTAATCTACAGTTTATAGAAAAATATCATACTTTGATTTCTTTATGGTAAGAACACTTTGGTGTCTAGCAATACCGTCATAATTCAAAGTTACCGCAAATTTCAATCACAAATCATTAAAAGAAAATAATAATAATAATGATAAATTCATAAAAAAAATAACTTATTCGGGAGAATATGAATTCCAAAACCTGAAGCTCTGATACCACATGTAAGTAGATTTTATATTGCTCAACTACTTACACACAATCATTATCATTAGTACAACTAATCATCTTTAAAGTTTCGATAGCGGAATTAAAATCATCAAAAGCAAATCAAAGATCTTAGAAATCAAAGTCTCCACGTTTAAATCAATCCAATAGATTACATACCTTTCTCCATAGTAATCTGTAGAACAATACTTGAAACGTTCTTCGCAAACCGTCAGAAGAACCGTAAAGCGATTTCTCTCCTCTTTCTCTTTCTAAGCAATGACAACTTGTTCTTTATAAAATATCGATGAAGAGAGGATCAACCTTACTATTAGAATCTCATACCAATTGCCTGTCATTAAAGCAATATTTATAGGGAAGATATACATAATGAACAACGCAGCATAAGTGATAATGCAACCTTTAATCAGATACGCCCTTTAAACAATATATCCACGTGCAGTGAACCTTGCACCCTTTAAATTAATATTGTGTGGATATAATAGCGCATCTGTTATAATACATTATATTAACGCATAGGTTAATATGGCAACTTTAAATAAGCCTTTGGATTAATATGCGCCCATTAAAGTCAGTATTAGATGCAATGTATCTTGCGCAACATGCATCCTTTAATAGCCAAAGGATAATAGCACCTTTAGTCAGTTTGATATGCATCTGTTAACTTAATCAAGCCAAAGGATGGATATGCACCATATGCATGCACCTGTTAATTAAGTCATTTAATCAGTCCAATTAAATTAGCCCATTAGTCTAATGTTTTATTTTGGGCCACATTATTTTCTTTCAATCGAAGCATGTCTACCAGCAGTGAAAGGATCAAATGCCCTTCTGCCAACACTGCAAAATGTTGCGGTTATGTTCAGATTGCCGATCGATCAAGTTTATGTTTGTATCAGAAGTCTTACCTGGTTGAATTATTTGAGGTTAATGTTACTCGAGTGAAGAAACTTCTGGCTAAGTGCTGCACAAAGGGGATTCAATTTTGTTTTATATAAACTGCAAAAGTTAAGAATCTGGAGAAATAGAAATTTACTGTAAACGAACAAAATTTAAGAGCAATTTTTTTGTGAATGTTATATTGCAACCTGTTTTATACCTGCTGCACACTGTCACTGAGGCAAAAACACATAAAACAAGGAAAATAGTAACACACAATACTAAGAATATGCAAACATAAGCAAGCTTAATATAGTTTGCAAATATATATTTGCAGTGTAAACTCTGCAAAGTTCATATACAAACATAGAGACCGAAAGATACATTTTGGAGAAATCTGTACATATACAAATGATTAGTATGAATTGAGCAAGATGCTAGGCCCAATTAATTAGAATAATATATTAGCCCAAATAATTTGGGCCGAAGACAACATGCTAGGCCCAATTTACAAAACAACACTCTATAACACATTAACATCGCTATTGGGGTCTATTCGCACATTTGCAATTGGTGCCGAATATGTTTGCAATTGGTACTAAATATGCTTGCGTAAGTGTTATTAATTCTTTTTTTTACAAGCTTAAATTAAAAAAATAAAAGGAGAATCCCTCCTCTAATTCATATATGTACTTAAAATTGCACCAAAATACATCGTAGGATCTAATAAAAATAAATTTTAAATTCTAAAATTCGATCCAATGTTTCTATAATTTATGCTCGTCCCTTTCATACGTTTAACTATTTTTATTAGACTCCGTACAAATATTAAAAAGACCCGTACATTATTCCATCTCGAGCTGGATTAGTCAGAATTCTAATCAGACAAAACAATCTATGTCTAAACAGAAATATTATGTTATCTCAGAGGATATGGACTCGTGATACCTGATAGAAGAATTGTGTGATATCAGATAAGGAGAAAGTACGTACAAATACTAAAAAGATCTGTACAGTATTCATCTCGAGCTGGATTAGTCAGAATTTTGATCAGACAAAGACAGTCCATGTCTAAACAGAAATATTCCGTTATCTCAGAGAATATGGACTCGTGATATCGGATAGGAGAAATGTGTGATATCGGATAAGGAGAAATGGGACCGGATCTCTCAAAATTAAGAACTCGATCATAAAATTCAAAAGTAGACATTTTGGAAACTTTATAGATATGATGACGATGTCTCCACCGAATCTGTTCTCTTCTTTTTTATCCATTTTAGTGAAGTCAGATAGAATAAAGCTCTCGTCAACGGGGACCAACCCTATAACAAAATATCCAATAAGAGTAAAAATTAAATATTGTTTTACTTCACTTGCTCTGGGGACCCACATTTAGGATATTGAATATTGATAGGAATGAGTGTTATTTCTCAAGAGCTTTTTTTAGTATGTGTAGGGATTTTCTTCTCCACTTTTCTTCTCATCTTTCAATAAAAAATGAGAAATAACAGATGCACTCGAATATCATGAAATTTTTCATATTAGCTCTCTTTCTACTTTATTCATTGTATGATGTGTATCTTTCACAAATTCTTATTTTTATACTAATTTATGTGCAATCACCTAACTTTTGATTAATTTTTATATTATTTTCAATGTAGTTAATTCATTTTTCGCTTTCTTTTATCATTTTATCTCGAATATTAAAAATTGAATCATGATGCTAAATCGAGTAATACGAAGAAACCATTTAATATACTCACTAACAACCTTATTTAATTATAAAAAAATAATATTTCTATTTAAAAAAATAAAAAAATAAAAAGTATTGATATGTTATAATCCACTTTATTTAATTAATTATATGTAATAATTTTATTAATTAGAATAATTGCATCAAACATTTTAAAAAGAACATGTGATTTGTTTTCATCTAAAATAATGTTTGTTCCGTTCTATTTCAGACAAAATGATTCTGACAAAGGTTTTTTTATTTGAGATATGATTTAAGCATTAGATAAAATACAAGATTTTCTAAACAATTTCATTCAACTCATTAATAATTGCAACAACTAAAAATTGAGTTTATTAAATACACGATTAGATTATATCCATTTCATTAAATACAATTTATGTAATTTTAAAAAGTAAATATTAATATTTTATGAATAAACGTTATACTTTATTTAATTATAATATTATTAGTAATAATAAGTATAATCGTATGATATAAAGCATTTTGGAAAGGAAAATATAATTTTTCATGACTAATTTTACGGTACAACCTAACACTCATAAGTATATTCTCATAATCAATTCAGTGCATACTCATACTCGTGAGTTTTTACTTTTTCAAAAGTGAGTTCCCATCTCCTTATAATTCCGTGACAAACGAACATGCTCTTCATCTATTAGCTGCCATTTGCTTTCATATATCATATATGCAACCCATATAATCCGATATCTGATTAATACGATTCGAAAAAAATAAATTTAAATTTGATTAGGAGTAAAGTTAAAATACCTCTTGATATTCAATAAGGGATGAAAATGGAGCGGATAGTGGTAAAATCATATCCATATTCTTTTTTAATTTTTTCGGATACGGATACAGATTGTATTGGATATTTATTAAAAACTATAAAATTTATTAGATAAAATTCATAATATATATCTAATTATAATAGTGAATAACATAAAATTTCACAATATAGATTAAACTATATGATATATATCTATTATTCGAATACGGATAATTGAAACATAAAACTACATATGTATTCATATTCACAATGATATTCAGAATCCACATCTAATTTTTTTAAAATACGGATCAGATATTATTCATACCGTTTTCACCACTAATTTTTGTATTTAATTGTACCTCATTTTTTTCTTTCAAAGTCCAAACAGTTAGTCCGAAGCGCTCAATATAATCACCGTGTTAAAATGTGCTCGTAGACTAAATTTTAAATTTTTTTTAGAAATCTCTTATTAGTTTTTAGATAGATATAAAATAATTATTTTCTCAAAATTCTGGACCATTCAAAAATAATGATTTTGTATATGTTTAAAAAATAGTAAATATTTTTGGTTAAAATAAAATAAAATTTGGTCTCCGAATACATTTAAATACGAAAAACATGTTGAACAGTTAAAATTAGCTGTTTGGACTTTAAAACGAAAATAAAAATGTGAGGAAAAAATGATCAGACATGAAAGAGTTCAAAATTGATTGTTGCGGTTTAAAACCGAATAATCCGAACTATTTGGACACCCTCCGTAAGAGCGCTAGTTAGCTGGAATGTTAATTACGTTCTTTGGTCATAGGTTTAGTAGATCTGAATTTTACGATCTAGACTCAAATTCAAACGGTGAGGTAATGCAGAGGATTCGGACTAGGATAATAAACAAAATCAAGCTATCAAAAGGTTGCAATCAGGAATAATGAGTTCGGCTAGTATAACATCAGTGTCATTTTAACCTATATAACACTAACTCTAAAACATATCAAATTGACTTCAAACGGTAAATCTAAACCGTTTAAACCCATCTACTTCAATAGTTGTGCGTTTACATGCAAAATTTATAACTTTTCGAATTTATTTAGTATTAGATTAAGCAGTCAAATATGTGAGTTTTTAAGTTAATTTTAATACATTAATTTTTCAATATTTTTACCACTTGATTTGATACTAAAATAACTCAAAAATATAAAAAAATTATATGTAAACGCATCACACATAATGTAAATTGGTTTGAACGGTTTGGATTAGTCGTTCGAAGTCGATTTGATAGGTTTTGGAGTTGGTGTTATATAGGTTGAAATGACACTAATGTTATACTAGCCAAACTCAGGATAATGTAAAAAAACACGTGGTAACTCGATACAGTACGACATGTGTGCCGGTTACGTATCGTGATTATTATGTGACATGATCATTAATTAAAAAATTGACACGATACGACACGTTACACAAACTGGTCTGGTCACGACATCTCACGAGAGTCACGTGTGATCAGGACCGTTAGATCTTGATCGAATGGTGAATTTCTAAGGTAACTTAGATACGCTATGACATAGTACGTGTGCTGGTTACGTACATACTGTGATCATTACTTAAAAAATTGATACGACACAACACGTTACACAAATTAGTCTGGTCACAACATCTCACGAGAGTCACGTGTGATCAGGACTATTAAATCTTGATCGAATTGTGAATTTTTGAATAAATAACTTAAATTAAAAAAATAAAGTTAAATATATATAACTAATGATATTTGAATACGACACGTGTGGTCATAATATATTTGTTTCTCTAAATTTAATTACGATACGTAAAATTCTAACTTAATCACAGCATTACATCAAAACACATGACGTAAATCATAGCGTATGACTAGATATAACACGACACGTCACGTATCTGCATCTCTAGTTACAACTTAGTGACCGGTTCAGTTGCATCTCTATTTACAACTTAATGACCGGTTCTACAAGGCTAAAAACGAAAGCAACATCTGGGCTTTCAGTCCCAACGTAGGGCTCATATCAGTAACTCCAGAATTAAATTAGGAACAATATTAAGGCCTGAACTGGGCCTGCCTTAACAAAAAAACAAAAAAAGATATATAGCATATATACTTATATAGTAATAGGTTAACTCCGTAATGCACCGCTATTCCAAGTTCCAACCGCTTCCCGCGCAGGCCACCTCCTCCTTACAACAATAATAGCAGCGTATTCATATATTACTGAATCAAACAGAAAGAAAGAAAGAAACAAACATCCCGGCAAATTTATAACCTCACAAGCACAAGTGGGAAAGAAAGAGAAAGATTCCTAATATTTCATCTCATGTTACCCCCCCCCGGTTTCGCCCCATGTTTTGCCCGGGGAAAAGGGAAAATGTTTCAACAATATACCACATATATATAACTGCTCTCATTGATTTAAAAAAATAAATAAATTCATCTCCTCCACTCGCTATCTTTCCGACATGTGGCGTCGATGCAGTCTACGTGCCCCTTCTGTCAACTCAATCCCCCATTCCCCACCTCCACCTCTGCACTCCCCCCCTCTCTTCCCGTCCCTTTCTCTCTCTCTCTCTCTCTCTCTCTTTTTCATCCCTTCCCACCTTTATCATCTTTTCGCTCTTAATTATCACCACAAACCTTGAATCTGTATCTTAACCACATGCCTTCCCTATTACTCTAGTAATTATAACCATTCGTTTTTGTTACACCAATTAACTAGACGAGCATCTTATTAAAGAGATGAACCAGTGTGTGCCGAGTTGGGACTTGGATGACCCAAACCCGCCGCCACAACCGCGTCTCGATTTCCAATCTCAACCCAACTTGTCACCGGGGCCAGCCGTCCCGATGCAGGACTTTGAGGTGGCTGAACTTACGTGGGAGAACGGGAGCATTTCGTCTCATGGACTTGGTGCGCCGCGTATTATCAAGGCCATGCCTAAGTACCCTACCACTGTCACAACTCCAACTGCGAGGGTTCCTTCGTCAACTGGCATCACTTGGCCTAAGCAACAGATGACGGGAGGTGGGACGTTAGAGGAGGTGGTGAACGAAGCAACACGCAGTCATATGTTACCCCCGGTCTTGCGTCATATGTTACCCCCGGTCCCGCTGCCTAGTACAAATTTCATGCCATGGACCAGCACGGTGCAAGCTGCACAGGCGGCAGTTGACATGCTGGTACCATGCACAAGAGAGGAAGTAGTTGAGCCGGTGATGGCAGGGAGGAAACGGGCAAGAGTTGTGGGAGAGGATGGTAGGGTTTGCACTAGTCAAGGGAGTGCTGCACCGGGTAGAGGAGAGGGCACATTAGTGACACTGGATACGTGCGGTGGTGCCGGTGTTGGAGAAGACATGGGGTTTACGACCACGACTAATAACTCAACTTCACTTTCACCTGGGGATGGCGAAGGGGGTGGTTCTCCCGAGACAGAGAATGCTAGTACCGGTGGTGGAGATGCAAATGAGTCCATTTGTCAAAGCCTGAGATCTAAGGCAATCTATCTGATAAAATTTTTTATATATGGTGTCATCATGCTTTGCACAATTTGTTATTAATATATGTTGAATGTTTTTGTTAACAGCCAATGATTGTTAATCTCTAATTAATGATTTCTGTAGAGAGATGGGGTTTGTGATGAGGAAGAGAACATGGCTCCAAAAGTGGAGACCGGAAGAGCTTCAATTTCAACAAAGAGAAGTAGAGCAGCAGCCACACACAATGAATCAGAACGTGTAAGAAAGTGTTACTGAGTGAGGCTATGCTAATATGCATATTATAGATTGACTTGTTTTTAATTTGAATTCATATCTCTATTTTTTAAATTCAAACAGTCAATCCGTAAAAACGTGACATTTGTATGAAAAGTATACTTGGATAATTCATATCTCTATTTTTTAAGTGCAAACAGTCAATACAAACCGTTAAATGTGATATTTGTATGAAAAATATACTTGGATATTAAATTTTACATTTTTTTGAATTTTTTTACTATTTTTTTTTAGATAGGTATACTGATGGTTCAGAATATTTTAATCAAGTTTATTTACAAAAATAGTAAAAAAGAATTCTAAAATATGTAAATTAATTTGGACTGAAGTACATTTTGAGATCATATTTAAAGGTTTGGATACTCTGTTTCAACTTTTACAATGAAAATATGGATCCAAACAAGGATCAATCAGTAATATGCATATTACCATAGCCTCAATCAAGTGTTGCAACATTTTATTTTATTATATATATATTTTTTTTGTTTTCTTTGATTGTCTTTGTTAGATATCTGCCTTAGAATCAGTTTGTTACATCAGTTGTGGTCCTTCAGGCTTCCTGTTGGATTGAAATAGCACAACAGATAAATTGTTGTTAGCTAATTTTATGCCAATTTTGCATCAGTTGCCTGAACTTTTCTCCCAATAATTGGATGTATTCTCATCTATTGCAATCATTGGCTGGATCTGGATCTTAATTAAGTGCTTCCAAAAGGATAGCATTAGGGACCATTCTAAAACTGGAATTCAAATCTCAACTACAATTCATACATATCATGATGCTAATAAGAGCCAGGACATAATTGGCCTATTTTTCTTTGTTGCATGTCTCCATTATGCAACTGGTACATTTGGTGGTACGACATGTTTGCTTGAGCAATGAGGAATTTTTTTTTAATGACTTAAATTACCAACTATTAGTAACTTAAAACCTTTAACCTTAAATCAAGTAGATTTTCAGTCATATTATAATAATTTACCAAATTAATAAAGTTGTTCTGATCTTATATAAGGAACCCATATTTTTGTTCCAAAGATTTCAGTTTAAGATAACATATTAACAAAGGAAACCATTAATGTGCAGAAAAGAAGAGATAGGATCAACCAAAAGATGAAAACTCTACAGAGGCTTGTTCCGAACTCGAGCAAGGTAAGTGTCACTCAACATCATAATTAATTCACTCTTCATATATAGATCCCTCGTGTAAAAAAACTAATTAAATCTGTTGCAACTGTTTTAACTGGAGCAAAGACGGACAAAGCATCGATGCTTGACGAGGTGATAGACTACCTAAAGCAGCTACAAGCGCAGTTGAACATGATGAGCAGGATGATGATGCCAATGGCCGCAATGCCACCGCTTCAGATGTCAATGATGGCCAACATGGCGCAGATGGCCCAAATGGCCCACATGGGAATGGGTGTGGGCCCCCCCATGGTGAATCTCAGCTCCATGGGCCAACCGGCTGGGTACTCTGGCATGCCAACGCCGCCACTTCTCCATCCATCGCCTTTTGTCCCTTTCACTACGGCTGGATGGGGTGGCGCTAGTGATCAGCTGAAACAAGCCGGAGGGAATGCCATGACAGACCCTTTTTCTACATTTTTTGCTTGCCAAGCTGCTCAGGTTTTTGCTCCTGCCTCTCTTACTCTCATCTTTTTATATATATAGAGAGAGGGGTTGCCATGCTTTGTAAATTAAAGTGAGTGTTTTAATTTGCGCTCATATCTCTAGTTTCAAAGTTCAAATAGTAAATTCAAATTTCTCAACATTTTCTTCATATTGAAATGTGTTTGCATATTGAAATGTGTTTGGAGATTAAATTTTATATTTTTTGAAATTTTTTTACTATTTTTTTAGAAATTTTCAAAATAAGTGTTTTTCTGAATTTTTTATTTAATGAAAAACACTGATTTTGATATAACCGTCCGAGCGATAGTGTGGTTATATATATAGGATCTCTTTCAAGAACTTATCTTTGGTTTAGTGACAAAGGCACATGGCTCTCATATGGAAGGTCATGGGTTTGAAATCCACAAAGTAAAAAAATCTTTTATAATATACATAAGAGTTTGAAAGTGTGTTAAATGGCTTGACCTCCAACTCATGATTTAAAAAAAAAAATATAGGATCTCTTTCTCTCCTCTTCTAAGCTTCTCCTCTCTTCATTGCTTTATTTACGCTTATTTTTTATTTTATGGGCTGAATTGCTCATTATCAAATTGACGAAACAAAAATTTTAGGGACCAATTACTCCATCTGAGTGCATGCCACAATAATTATATATTTGTACATATATAAATTTAATGGCAAAGTGTGTTAATATGACAAATTACAAATTGTCTGTAAAATTTGGGTAACAAAACTTAAGTTACCACGAGAAAAAGGAAATGTTCAAGAGAATATTCCTTGATAAAAACATGTTAGATACAGACAGTTTTAAATTAACGTTAATGTCAACGATTGCATTATTTAGTCTCACATTATGTAACAGGTATAGTTTGTATGATGTCGCTTTCTCACATTTGATATTTCCTTTGGAGTTTATGGTTTCCATTAGAACTCTGGTTCTATTCACTAGATTTTAGATATTTCAATTGAAATCTGGTCTGTATGGCTTCCATGGCTTACATTAATTGATTTCTTTTTATAATGAATTAGAATTTACTGAGTTTGATATGCATTTTTCAGCAATCAGTGAGCATGGATGCATACAGCAGGGTAGCTGCTCTGTACCAGCAAATGTACCAGCAGAACCAGACTCCTAATTCCAAGCCATAGTTGAATCATGAATGGTTCACATGCTATTTTTAAGTTCGTTTATGCAGATTTAACTCTGCTTTTCATTAAGTTCGTTTTCTTAAAATTTCTTTTTGTATTTAAAGCAGTGTTGTAAATAACGGTATGCGGTTGTCGGATGGATAGGGTACCGCTAAACGATTAATCGGAAATAATCGGCTATTATTGGAAATAATCGGTCAATTAGTCGAGAAAATTTGTAACGATTTGATCACCGCCAACGACTAATCGACCGATTAATCAGTCTAAATGGACGTTTTTTACAACACTGATTTAAAGTTTGAACAATAATTGCAGAACCTGGCCAGGACTTCTCCAATCTCAGTAGTCCTTTAATTTGTATATTTAGGTTGAATTAGTTGTTATCACCTTTTATCTTATCCTCTGGACAATATAGATATGGTAAACTGTACAGTTAGTTATTTTTGCGGAGTTTTGCTTGAGGTACTTATTTTATAAGGATTGTTACTCGAATTTTGCTCCAATAATAATAATATTTGTTTCAAAATAAATAATTTTTTGTAATGGTAGTTCATAAAAAAAAAATGCAGTAAAATAATTTTCGACATGAGTTAAGCATGCACTGTAGTTTTTTGGATTGGCTTCAAAATTTTTTCAAAATTTGAGAATGAAGAGTTATGAGTTTTTTTAATAAATTCATTTGTTATCATTTTTTGACCATATTTTTCATTAATTTTTTTTTTCATTGTTTATTTTAATGCACTCAATTTCAATTTGATATGTAAGCATGATTATCAGCATCATAATATAATTTATGAAAAAGAATGATAACAATAAAATATTTTATGAACATTGTCAAGTTTTAACTTCCACAAAATATTATGATCGCCGTAAATTATTATCAGTCCGCTCAAATTTTGAAATCTCCTGTACTCTGCTTGTTTTTCTAAATCTGACAAAATATAAAAGAAAAATTGAAGCCCACCGGATGCAGGGGTGAAAACGGAGCGAATAGTGGTATATCCATATCCATATCTTTTTTTTTTCTCATTTTTTGGATACAAAACAGATATCATATGGATATGAATTTATTAAAATAATATAAAAAATATTAAAAAAATATTAAAATTCCATAATATTTATCTAATTATAATAGTGAATAACATAAAATTTTCATAATATATATTAAAATATATAGTATATATCTACTATTCAGATATGAATAATTGAAACGTAAAATCATATCAATATTCTTAATCACACAGATATTTCAATATCGAATATCCACATTTAAATTTTTAAATACAGATCGAATACATATTAGATATTATCTATACTGTTTTCACCCATACACCGGGATCATAGAACTAAAATTTATCACATTAATCTCTTCCTTGCTGTCTTTGCGAGACCGAAAGGAGTAAAGCGAAGAATTGTCCTTTCGCAAAAGAGTAAAGTGACGTTATGTCCTTATGCAAAGGATTTAATTCCTACATATCTTTTTTTTTTCTTTATTTGGAAAAAAAATTCATACATATCACATATTCAAATTAGGTGTCACGTTGGAATTGAAAACAGAATTGTCCTTTTGCAAAGAACTCCAAATTCATGCATGTTGCAATCGGTCTTCAGTCGGTTTTTGATTGTTTGAATTTAGCAAAAAATAATTATATAAAAAATTATAACACGATTAATCATATATTTTTTTTATAGAGAAATAGAAACATATGTAATATTGATTTATAACATGGGTTGATATGTAATATGCACATATACCGTCACCTCACTCTAAACTTTGTACTTGATAACTATTTTTGGGCCTTTAAAAGGCGCATCAGTGTTAGAAACTAATGGGTGCAAACGGATTAGTGATAAAATTATATATGTATTTGTTTTTATTTTTCAGGTATTGGACGGATACGACATAAATCGGATATGGATTGGATATTCGCATTTTTGTAACGGTTTTTACATAATATATATTAAACTATATGATGTATATTTATTATTTTGATATAGATAATTAAAATTTAAAATTATATTCGTATCTGCACATATTATTGATACCCGTATCTAATTTTTGAATATGAATCCAAATACAGATGCATAACATCTGATTCATTTGCACCGTACAGGGCCTAATTTATATGGCACTTTCTTAATAGGCCCAAGTTTAGAAAAATAACAAAAAAGATACATAAATAAATAAATAAAAAATTAAAAGGATTAATTGCTAAAATGCTATGTTCACGGAGTTGAGATCCAGTGAAGAAACTCAACTTTTGGATTTTGGATCTGGACAGTCTGATTCAAATTCGTGATAATCCATTCGAAGTAGAGGCACACATCTCAAGTAATAAATCCGAATCCCAAAGTGATCTCGAGCGACGGATTCGAATCAGATGGTTCTGATCCAAAACTCAAAAGTTGGGTTACTTTAGGGGATTCTGACCCCTGTACACGAAGGGAAAGATTTCTCATGGGCTTGGAAAAAAATGTTCCGAAAACTTTGGGCTGTGAGCCCGGGGTAGAAGTCCACATTTTTTATGATCCACCAAACTGTGTCATCTCAGCCTAATGCCTTTACTTGTTTTAAAAAATTTACGTTTAAAAAAAATTAGACCGAACATATATACTTTTCATATATTTCATTGAATGATTTAAAAAAAAAAAATCTTATACTCACACTCAATTATAGACACATTTATAAAACACATTGCTTTCTTGCTAAAATTTTCTGTACTTCCTTTAGAAAAATGTGTATACTAAACACTAAAATTGTTCATATCTTTCATCTAAAAAAGTAGCAAAGGAAATCGATCACGAAATGATAATTCAAGCTCTTCGTTGAGGATACCGTGGAAGGAAAAATAAACTATATATGAGTTCCATCCAAAAGTTTAAAATTGTTTATCGCATCATAGCAGAACGGTAAAAAGATGATGCTATTGTCATATTGCGCAGCTATAGTGCACTATAATGTACTATAGCGTTGATAGCGCTATAACTTTTATGATCTGAAAATGTTATAGCAGCATTATAGTGCTGTTATAGTGCACTATTTATAACTCTTGGTTCTATCTTTGATATAGTTTGACCAGTATGAAAGAGGATGGAATTTGTTTTTTGTTTTTAGAAAGAGTATGAAAGAGAATGCAATTGCTGGTGAGAAAGACGATACATACATAACAAATTTCGACATTTGTGATATGACGAAAGGAGACGACAAAACGTGCGTAAGGTAAAATTCAGTAACAAAAAAAAGTTCCGTTTCATAGCAGGTTTGAAATTCGAATAAAAATATTTTGAATATTAAATAGTTAATTCCAAACTTAACTAAAAAAAATATGACATGATGCAAGTGCACATTTAAGGTGGAGAAGATAAAAGAAAATAATTTCTTATTAAGAAGAGCCTAATTAATTACATCTTACATCAAAGCCACTTAAACCAAATCTAAATGGCGCTTATCATCATATAAACATTAATTATAATAATATAATACAAATATTTCAATAGAAGAACTGAGAAATTAGTTTGAGAGCAAACGGCAACTTTATTAGACCAAAATATAGTCAGCAAATCCCATTCTTCTTTCCTTTTATCATTTTTCTGGTCTAATAAAGCTTGCGCTTCTCCAAAAGGTCAACATATCCCCTAGAGATGAACATCAATAAAAAAATAATAATAAATTTCAACATATCCCTAGAGATGAACATCAATAATAAAATAATAATAAATTTCAACATATCCCCTAGAGATGAACATCAATAAAAAAAAAATAATAAATTTCAACATATCCCCTAGAGATGAACATCAATAAAAAAATAATAATAAATTTCAACATATCCCCTAGAGATGAACATCAATAAAAAAATAATAATAAATTTTAAACTTCGTCTGTATGTCTATAATGAACTGACATTGAGCAAGTTGATAACAACTACTCCATTTGACAATAAAGAAAGGTAAACCTAGTTGGAGACTTAAACGACAATTCACCAAAAATACAATGGGTAGACAATCAGTCTAGATCAAGGTTGTATGCAGGAGCGAAAGAAAAAGAAAAAGAAGAAGAAGCCAAGTATCAGTTTCAAATTCATTAGCTAATTAGGAACTAGATAAAAACAATACTCTACTATAACTTGTAATTTTTAATGCTCTGAATTCTAATTTCTAATGCTTTGATTTTTTTAATTCTAACTACCAATCTGAATTCAAAAATTTTATTCTAATTTTAATTCAAAATTTAACCCAAAGTTACATGCCAGAATTTCAGAGATGGTAGAAAATTTTTTCAGAGAGAAGCAAAGTTAGTCCGGATCAAATTCCAAAATCAAGGAGGGCACCCCCCTGGCTCCACTTGGTCCACCCCTGGCTGTATGCTTAAAAATCTAGATGAATTTTTTTTTATGAACACTAAATAATTTGATGATTTGATTTCCAACTTTAAAAAAAAAATGTAAGAGACTGACAATATAGATAGCTTGGTCTAGAAATGCACTAGACATTTCAAAGAGGAAAAACACCAATCTCAAAGAGAATATTTAATCCAATTAACAAAGCTTAACAAAACTAAATAAGCTTGTCTAAGTACAAATATCAAGGACTTTACATTTGTAACCGACATTTTTATTTTTACCCAATTAAAAAATTATTTTAATAATAATAATTAAGATTTAGAAATAATTTTAAAAATACTCAAACCATGGAATTTTTTCACGGCTTGAAATTTTAATTTCAAACCGTGAAAAAATTCCACGGTTCCATGTTTTTATTTATTTAAAAAAAAACAGAAAATTATATTTATTTTTTATTTATTTTATGAAAATATTAGAAATGCTGGATATATTTCTTTGAAAATAGATGAAATACAATACAATTTGATTTATTAGAAAGACTGTAACAAATAATCCGATCAATATTTTTCAAGCCGAATTTTTCGTGGCTGTAAGAAAAATTAATATATTTCATTATGTGTTATTGTAAAAAAAAAAATGCATGGATTCGGAGTTATTGATCGCGGTTCAAAAGTCACTTCTAGGTAATATAAAAATTATTGTGATCCTTCTAGTACATTTAATTTATAAAAAGTTGTATCTATTTTGAGAATTATTTTTGAATAACAATCATTAAATAACTTAAAGTTTTTATTTTTTTTAAAAATAGATACAACTTTTTATAAATTAAATGTACTAGAAGGATCATAATAATTTCTATATTACCTAGAAGTGACTTTTAAACTGGGATCAATAACTCCGAATTCATGCATTTTTATTTTTTACAATAACACATGATGAAATATATTAATTTTTCTTACAGCCACGAAAAATTTGACTTGAAAAATATTGATCGGGTTATTTGTTACAGTCTTTCTAATAAATCAAATTGTATTGTATTCCATCTATTTTCAAAGAAATATATTCAACATTTCTAATATTTTAATAAAAGAAAATCTGTTTTGATAAAAAAAAAACCGATTGTTGAATTCATTGAAACCGGTAACCGGTTTTTATTTTTTTTGTTTTTAACAACACAGAATTTTTTATTAATTTTTTTATTTTTTGTATTGAAATATTAGAAATGTTGAATATATTTCTTTGAAAATAGATGGAATACAATACAATTTGATTTATTAGAAAGACTGTAACAAATAACCCGATCAATATATTTCAAGCCGGATTTTTTGCAGTTGTAAAAAAAATTAATATACTTCATTATGTGTTATTGTAAAAAAATAAAAATGCATGGATTATGAGTTATTGATACCAGTTCAAAAGTCACTTCTATGTAATATAGAAATTATTGTGATCCTTCTAGTACATTTAATTTATAAAAAGTTGTATCTATTTTTAAAAAATATAAAAACTTTAAGTTATTTAATGATTGTTATTAAAAAAGAATTCTCAGATACAACTTTTTATAAATTAAATGTACTAGAAGGATCACAATAATTTATATATTATCTAGAAGTGACTTTTGAACCGGGATCAATAACTCAGAATCCATGCATTTTTTTTTTTTTTACACTAACACATAATGGAATTTATTAATTTTTCTTACAGCCGCAAAAAATCTGGCCTGAAAAATATTGATCGGGTTATTTGTTACAATCTTTCTAATAAATCAAATTGTATTCCATCTATTTTCAAAGAAATATATCCAACATTTCTAATATTTTTATAAATAAAAATAAAAAATATATATAAATTTCTGTTTTGTAAAAAAAAAAAAACTTGGAACTGTTGAATTTTTTCACGGTTTGGAATTAAAATTCTAAGTCGTGAAAAAATTCCACGGTTTGAATATTTTTAAAATTATTTCTAAACCTTGGTTATTATTATTAAAATAATTTTTTAATTGGGTAAAAATAAAAATGTCGGCCTTTGTAGGTACTGTTCATAATTGCATATAAATAATTGTTTGACATGTATATAAATATTTTTACCAAGTGGGCTTTTTGAGTTGGCCCAATAGTATAAAGCCCGTAATTAAAAATAATTTCATTTGGTTATTAGTAGATAATCATTAAACTTAGAAAGAAAGAACAAATATTTTCTTCTCCGTTTTTTATTTAAAATTATAATGCTTATGTTAGTACACTTTCTTTAGTAAATTATATAAATATTCTTATTGTTTAAAATAATATAAAATTATGCTTTACTTTAAAATTTTGTCTCATCCTACAAAAAAATCCTAACAACCCTTCTTCTAATCTAGGGTTACTAATGAGTCGAGTCGGCTCGCGAATCAATGACTTGAGCGGCTCAATATTTTATAATGAATCGGATCCAAAACTGAAAAAAGTTTGAACTCAATTCGACTCGACTCATGTAAATGTTTGGCTTGACTCGGTTCGCGAACCGGTTCATATTAGTTGAAGGAGTTGAGCCGGCTCGATTTTATCCAAAGCTGATGCGAAGGAGTCGGTGAACCATAGACTATTGAAATTAATTGAAGGAAGAGAGATAATATTGTATTATTGTGTTATGAGAAATTTATAAGATATTTATATATGCATGCATGCATAAATTATAATCAAGCTCAATTTATTATTAATTAATTAATTAATTGATGGCTTGATCAAGCGGATTTTTATCTTCTTTGCATGTCTCTACTAATAATGTCTTTTTCCTGTTAAATTCTGATTTACTAGTCCATTCAATGGATCATTCCAAATTTTAAATTATTTCAAATTTTAATTTTTCCAAGTTTCATTTATTTCTTCAAAATTGATACAATCTTTGAAAAATTGTAGCAAGAGGTAGCAAATTTGTGCTGTCTTAGATAACTAAATTCCATAATTCATCTTCCCATCATCCCATGTATAACAATTAACATACATCATAAGTTGAAATTTTAATTTAGAGATGGTGATGCAGAGTGGCAGAGTCATATGAGTTCAGAAGGTGACATCACTGCTAGCCAAAATAATTCAAAACTAGAATTTTGTTACCATAACTTTGAAAAAAAATATAGATATATGCTTGTTATTTAGAATTTTTTTTATAAACCATAATTAGAAAAAAAACTTTTATGAAACCAACATTATTATTATTATTATTATTATTATTATTTTTTTTTTTTTTACAAAAATCATAAAAATCGAAATGCCATTTCGGTCTCAAATTTTTTGTTTTTGAACTGAAATGGCAATTCGGTCCCATGTATTTTTATAATTTTTCATTGTATTTTTTTCTTAAAATCTATAAAAATAGTTGAGACCGAAATGACAATTTAGTCTCAAATAAAAAGGGAACGAAATAGCAGTTCGGTTCTTATGATTTTTGTTCTAAAAAAAAATAACCATGTTGATTTCAAAAAAATCTTTTTTTTCTTATTATAATTTATAAAAAAATTCGTGCTATTTAAACAAATTTATATCTTATTTTAAAATTGTGTCCCATTCAATCACGATTTCTGACTGTGCTCTTGTGGTGACGTTGCTGAGAATTGTAACGTTTCATAATTTTTATTGAAAGGTTGTAACATTCAACAGTCAAAAAGGGAAATAATATTTTTTAATACGGATATTGTCCCTCTCCAGCTGTCAGGTCGGGCACGCGACGAACCACACCTTCGCATCCATTCACTATCCTATCAACTTACATCACAACAGAAAAAAAAAAACATAAATAATATGAAGTCAGCTACAAAGCCGAATAATCAGTTATTTAACGATGCAGCTTCTCTATAATTGACTTAATAACAGTAAACAACCATTTCAATATGATTGAATTAATCCACATAATTAAAAATCAAATTACTTATGCATATTTAACTAATAATATCAGTTGGATCTAGGTTTTCAATAAAAAACAGTTTCTTTCTAGTTAGAATTTTTGAAACAGGCAATTTCCAGTATTCCAATCCATTAAAAATAATTTCAATATCTAGACTCTATATTCCAGTTAAATATACTATTATAATCCGATTACTCAATTCAATATCCAATTAAAATGCAAATTAACAATTCAAATTGAAAACACAGATTATAGAGAAGTCTGATTACATGATAGCGATCAATTCAGAAATCCAAATTAAGTTGTAACAATTGCTTAGAATTAACGCGACGTAGTCGGAATTCCAATCAAATATAAAATCAAATATCATAATCCATATCAAAATCTATTTATTTCTATTATTTTTCTAATCATTTTTCTCGTTTCTCTTTTCTTTCAACTTTCGGATTTTCATTTTTTTTCTCTCCATGAATTGATTGAAATATGGAGAAGAAGATAGATTTTTATTTAATGGTCAAAAGTTTAGAAAAGGGGAGTAATACATGCGAGCCACGTGGACAAATTGCCACGTTTGTCTTGTTTTAATTTTTTTGTTTCACTTTTACTTTTTGAACCTTCAACTTTTATTTATTGTAAATACGTCTATAAGAATTTCTAAAATAATATATAAATTTACCAAGTGTTACACATACAGAACAAATATCAGACAGATACGGATATGGATACTGATTAGATTGGATATTTATTAAAATAATATAAAAAATATTAAAGTTTGTAATATATATCTAATTATAATGGTGAATAACAATTTTTTTTCATTATATATATAGAGTAAGGCTACCATGCTTTGCAAATTAAAGTGAATGTTTTAATTTGTGCTCATATCTATAGTTTCAAAGTTCAAAGCGTCGATCCGAACCGTTCAAGTTGATATCTATATTAAATTGTGCTTGGAGACCAAATTTTATATTTTTTTTGGAAATTATTTACTATTTTTTTAGAATATTTCAAAATCAGTGTTTTTCAGAAAATTATGAACTATCACAAAAAGTGATCTTAAAAAATTCTAAAAAAAAATATAAAATTTCCAAAAAATATAAAATTTTGTCTCCAAGCACAATTTAATATGGATATCAACTTGAACGGTTCGGATCAACGTTTTGAACTTTGAAACTAGAGATCAAGTTACAATAATTTTTGAGTTGCAACAAGTTACCATAACTATTTTCTACATTTTCAAAGTCCAAATCATCGATCCAAACCGTTCAACATGATCTCCACAATAAAATGTGCTTCCAGATCAAATTTTACATTTTTTTGAATTTTTTTATTATTTATTAAGATGGGTACAAAATTCAATGGTATGAATTTGACTAGTTTTTGTACCCATCTTACTAAATAGTAAAAAAAAAAATATATATATATATATAAAATTTGGTCTCCAAGCACATTTTATTGTAGATATCATATCTAACGGTTTGGATCGACGATTTGGACTTTGAAAATGTAGAAAATAGTTGTGGTAACTTGTTGTAACTTGATCCCTCTATATAAATATATGATATATGAGCAAAATTAGGGTGTGATATGCTCACCAAGAGGATTTGGTTAATTTATAAGTTGTTTAATATATTTAATTTTTTATTATTTTTTTGATTGCTTGACCTTGTAGCAAATAAATTTGAAACTTTTAAAATTTTGTATGTACATGTATCACTCATGAAGTACATGGATTTCAACAGTTTAGATTCAGCGTTTGAAGTCGATCCGATATATTTTTGGTTTCAACAGTTTAGATTCAGCGTTTGAAGTCGATCCGATATACTTTTGGAGTTGAACTAATTAAACCATCTTGGTAAGCACATCACACCCTAGCTTTGCTCATGATATATATCTACTATTCGAATATTAATAATTGAAACGTAAGATCATATCAGTATCCTTATCCACACGGATATTAGATATTCACATCTAAGTTTTCGAATATGGATCGGATATTATCCATACCGTTTTTACCCCTACACAACCCATTTGGATTACAGTATGGATAGGATATTTCATGGAAAAAAAAAATCGGACCTACATCCATAGAAGTTTCTCACTTTTAGATATTTATCCATCCAAATATAAAATGTTGATATCCACCCATAATATGTTGACATGATGAATAATTTTATTATCAAATTAAGTTAATAAGTTATAGATAAATAACAACAAAATATTCATTAATGATTATATTATGACAAAAATGCTTGTATTTTGGTAATGAATATTTTTAAACTTGTGACGTTCTACGCAGAGAGAGCGCATTACCTCTGTCACTAGATTAAATACATGTTACCAATTATGAAGCAAAATAAAGTAAATTTACGCGTGATAGTTTGGAATACATTTTTGGTACTAATTAGTCATTTTGCACCGTATCAGATTTTGTGTCAATAATAAAGATGTAATAATGTGATATATTTTCTTATTTATTATGTAATTTAGCAAACTTCAAGACTTTCACTGAAAATATGAGAAAACATTGCCGAATCACTTAAATTAAGATGGTTGAAGGGAAAAAAGAGAGAGCCTTTTTACCAGACCAAACCACAATGAATAGATAAATTATAAAGAGAAAAAGAATGACTTGATATCACTTGACTGACCTACGGGTCTTGTAAGAAACCAAAAAAAAAAAATATCACTTGACGGCCTCAGTCAAGCATTTCAAGAGAGAGAGAGAGAGAGAGAGAGAGAGAGAGAGGGGTGTGTGGCAGTCCCCCGAGTTTTTTTTTTTTCAAAAGAGAGAGGGAATAGGATGGTGTGACCGTAAAAATGTGGATCTTTTTCTTTGTGAACTCTATTTTGATTTGATAATACATGCTGATGTAGAAATTATTTCGTTTAATTTTCAATACATGGTGTGTCAATTGCTTCGTATTCTTGATTTGTTCCTTTTTTCGAAAATGTGACAAGAAAGAGTATATTGTCCATTCATCTTTTTAAATAATTAAATAAAAGAGAATAGAAAAAAAAAATGTTGAGTTATTCTGTGAGAATATTGAATATTATGATGTTGTTATTGGAAAATTGACTAATTTGAAAGTTTGTATGGACACATTTGGCATTTTTCAAAAACGAAGGTAAATTATGGTAGTAGAAAGCCATTTAATGGATCTTAAACAGTAGTTACATTATTTACATTTCAAATTTACCAAATGCCTATAGTTATAGGGAATTAAGGGGATCTTGTAGGATTGAGAGGAGGATATTTTGGCACATTATAATTTAATAAACTTTTAGTTGTTATTATTTATAATTTAACTTGTTTAGGAATTAGGACAAATAATCAAATATCCATGATGTCAGTATTTTTTTTAATAAATATTCAAATGCTAAGTTTCAATGGGTAAATATTCAAATAAGAACTTTTGAAGGAAATATATCCAATTTTTAATTTAATTTAGTATACTTCTTTGACATTTATTTCAAATTAATCTATATATTATTAAAGAGGAGGGTTCAAATGCAATATGCTCCGTATTCTTTAAAGATTTTTTGTGCTCCAATATATTTCACATTCTTGATCTCTATTTTCAAAATATGAACGGTCAATTCGAATTGTTCAACATGATTTTCATATTAAAATATTCTAGAGACTAAATTTTATATTTTTTAAAATTTAATTACTATTTTTTTCAGATAGGTACATAATCACTGTTTTAAAGATTCTTAACTAGTTTTGCTTTTATTGCGCTGATATTTGTCTAACAATACACTGCACTAGATCATTCATACTTTCATACACAATGTGGGTGTTCAACAACCCTCCTTAAGCCTCCTTAGACTTCTTTTAGACTCCTTAGAAGCATAATTTGTCCGAACAACTTTTCCTTAGTGAGGATTAACTTTTGCTCCTTTTGCCCAAATTCCTAAGCTTAAGCCGCTTTTGTCCCAATTTTTAAGACACCATTTCTCTTGGATTAAGTTTCCTTAGCATATTTTTTTGTCTACTTATCATCTTTTTCTTAATCCGATTCTAACGAACAAGTGCTCCTTAGCTTCACTTAAAATTTAATCCTTCATGTGTTGCCGATCAAACTCTAACCAGCATACTACAGTATAACTCTGTACAGTGTGTGACCCACAAAAAAAGGTGCCCGGATCCCAGAGAATTCGTATCATCTGCATTAACTCAGAAGTGAGACTTTTGAGTTAATGAATCATGACTATCCGATTTGATTTAAAATTCATGCAGACTAAATCCACACATTAATATTAAAAGGTCCCACATCATAAGCGACAGCCGAATTGACTCCATTTAAATGATTGAAATTCATTAACTCAAAAGATTCATTTTTGAGTTAATGCAGATGATACGCATTCGATCCCGGAAGTAACTCAAAATTTAAATTTGGATTCGGACCATCCAACCAGAAGCTGAATCAATCTGATTCATATAATTTTTTAAATAAAAGTTAGAGACTAAGTCATATGTGAAATTTTTTTATAAACCATAATTATAAATTTTTTTTTACCATACCAATATGATTATTTATTTATTTTCTTACAAAAAATTATAAGAATCAAAAGGCTATTTCGGTCCCGAACTTTATTTTTGAAACCGAAATGACATTTTGGTCCCTAGTGATTTCACATTTTTTCATGAAGAAATGGTGTAGGCGTTGGTATAATACCTTGGACCGAGATGTCATTTCAGTCCACTGTTTTTTCAGTTGGGACCGAATTGGTATTTCGGTCTCATGTATTTTTTTCCTTTTCTGCGCTTCTGTTTCGGCTCAGTTTCGGTTAGGAACCCTCAGTTTAGGATTTTCTATGGCCGCATGTCTGAAAAAATGTGAAATCACTAGGGACCGAAATTTCATTTTGGTCCCAAAGAAAAAATATTCGGAATCGAAATGACATTTCTATTTTTACAATTTTTGTAAAAAAAGAGAGAGTAATTTTGGTAAAAATTATATTTTTTAATTATGGTTTATAAAAAAATCCATCATATGTTGTATGAGTGAAAACGGTATGGATAATATCCGTTATGTATTAAAAACTTAGATGTAGATATCTGATATTCGAATATCCGTGTGAATAAGAATACTGATATGATTTTATGTTTCATTAATCTATATCTAATAGTAGATATATACCATATATTTAATATATATTATGAAAAATTTATATTATTCACCATTATAATTAGATAAATATATTACGAACTTTAATATTAATATTATTTTTATAAATATCTGATCTAATCCGGATCCATATTCATATCCGTCTAATATCTGTATCCGTCTAATATCCGTATCTGTCTAATATCCGCTCTATATCTGCTCCGTTTTCATCCGCTCCAATTAATATTAACAAAATATTCTTCTATTCATATTTAGAACTTGCGAATTTTCACACAAAGAAAATTGATCCAAAATATAATTTATATGACAACTGAAATTATAAGTTAGTTTAGAGGGATCCGAATTCCAAAATGGAGCCATGTGGTCCATATTTTGGTCGTAATTCATAAATGGTACTTGATGGGCATAAATTATAATACTTTTGTCTAGAGTTTTATATCAATAATTTGATTAATTTATATGCATTTAGTTTAATTTAGTTTATAATTATATCAAGAATCAAGTTACTGCCGAAATCTATTTAAATTTCAGAAAATAGAGAAAATTATAGATATTCTCGAAAGTTTTTCGAAAAGTGGTAGAACACTGAAAACATAGTTACAGATAATGAGTTATATCCATTTAAAGTTTGGTTCACAGCAGAAACAAAAGCAGCACCCGGTCCGCGCAGAATCCCACGCGGGCCGCACAAAATCCCACACGGGCTGTGCAGAGCAAATATGGAAATTCCAGCTTTCGACATGTTTTCGTATTTTTGTAATATCTTGGCCATACGAACTCCATTTTAGGTAAATAAAGGCTTGCTGAAAAGAGGACAACGAGATCTACAATTCTAGGATGGTTATAAATCAAAATTTGTAATGTGCAAGTCGTAGAAACTATTTTAGAAATGCATCAGCTAAAATTTGTTGCCATATCTCACAAGATCTTGATTGATTCACCTTCCATCCTTGGTTACTTGCTCCCCAAGTCACAAAATAGCTATAAAGGAGAGAGAGGCAACAGGAGAAATAGTATCTTCCCTTTGGGATATCCTCTTTGGGGATATCATCTCTGAGAGACCACTATTCTTCTCCATTTTATTTCGAGGGCTTGGAAAGAAGAGGCTCAGCTTGGAGCTTATTTTCTTAGAGTTTTATCATTTCTTTCTTCTTTCTATTTATTTTGTTTTCTCTTTAATTATGTTAGTTTAGACTCTTTAGTTTCTAGGATTATGATGTAGTCGAATACTCTGTTTTATATGCAAGTTGTTTGAATCTGTATTGATATTTGTGTTTGCTTGCTTGAGTAGTATTTTAATTGCTTAGTTGAAATTATTTGGATTATTCTTGGTTTACTGTTAGATGAACTGCAGCATCATTCTTGTATTTTGGCATTGATCTTTCTCTCAACCAAACTAAGTATATGAGGTAGATTTGTGAGCCGAGAGGTGAAACCAATTAGTAGCCAAGAGGTGAACTTTTCATGCGTTAAGAGATGGTGGATATCTTTAGTAAACCAGACAAATAACATAGGTAGAATACCAATAAACGAGAGTTGATGTTTAGAAAGCCAACAAATGAGAGTTGAGATTTAGGAACATTAGGTACGGTCAATAGAACCCTACACAAATCTCTCGGCACAGAAACGAATAGATGCTATATTAACTCGAGGGCCACACAGCTATATATCCTACCGTCCGATTTTTTTATAAATATCGAAAATAATAATTAAATTTCAAAAAATAACCAAAGTTGGGTGGGATTTCAAAATTTACCCAAACCGGAATTTTTTTTTTCGGTTTTAGAATTCAAAAAAGAACGACTAAAAAAAAAGAGAAAACGTAAAAAAATTTCCGGTTTCAATATTTATTTTTTCAGATTTTTTCTATTTAAATAGAAATATTTATAATTTATTTATTTATTTATTGAAATATTATAAATATTTAATCTTTTTTTGAAAATAGATGGAATACTATATAATTTGATTTATTAGAGAGACTGCTATAAATAACCCGGATCAATGTTTTTCATGCCGAATTTTTTGCGGATGTAAGAAAAATTAATATATTTATTTATGTGTTATTGGAAAAAAATAAAAATGTTTGGATTCTCAGTTATTGATCCCGGTTCAAAAGTCACTTCTAAGTAAATACATAAAATATTGTCATCTTTCTAGTACATTTAATTTATAAAAAGTGGTATCTATTTTTGAAAAAAAACAAAAATTGTTAAATTATTTAATGATTGTTATTAAAAAGAATTATCAAAATAGATACAACTTTTTATAAATTAAATGTACTAGAAGGATCATAATATCTTCTGTATTACCTAGAAGTGACTTTTAAACTGGGATCAATAACTCATAATTCAAGCATTTTTATTTTTTTTCAACAACTCATAAAGAAATATATTAATTTTTCTTACGCCGCAAAAAATCCGGCATGAAAAATGTTGATCCAGGTTATTGGTAGCAGTCTTTCAAATAAATCAAATTATATAGTATTCTATCTATTTTCAAAGAAATATATTAAATATTTCTAATATTTAAATAAAAAATAAATAAATTATAAATATTTCTATTTAAATATAAAAAAAATCTGAAAAAAGAAAAAAATATTGAAACCGGAATTTTTTTTTACAGTTAATCTCTTTTTTTAGTCGCTGTTTTTTGAATTCTAAAATCAGAATAATTTTTTTCCGATTTTAGACTGAATTACCAAATTTTTTTTTCTGGTTTGGGTAGATTTCGAAATCCCTCCGAACTTTGGTTATTTTTTGAAATTTAATTATTATTTTGGATATTTATAAAAAAAATCAGACGGTAGGATATATAGCCGTTGAAGAAAGAGCGCATCTGGCTGTGTTAGATGGATTAATGTAGACCGCTGAAGAAAGAGCGCATCTGGCTGTGTTAGATGGATTAATGTAGACCGTTGAATAAAGAACGCATCTGGCTGTGTTAGATGGATTAATGTAGACCGTTGAATAAAGAACGCATCTGGCTGTGTTAGATGGATTGATGTAGGCCTACAGGTCATGTAAGAACCAAAATAAAATAATATAAAATAAAGATCGCATATAAAGAATCAAAAACTGAAATATATATCAAGCATTCTTTTTGAAATATAGAGTATTAATCATTTTAAATCGTAAGTTATGAGAACTAATACGTAGTTTAGTGATTAATTAAGGATATTATTTTCTAAGTAAAATATGTTTGTTTAAAATTCAAAGGAAAAATATTTTGTAGATATTAAAGTTGAGATACTTTTTTCTGTCTTTATGAAAGAAACGAAAAATAATAAATTATCAATTTTGAGTCAATTTATGTATCTTGAGTTGATTATAGAAGAAAAAAAAATGCTAAAAATAAGATACTTCATGTTTTAATTGAAGTCAGCATAATAAGTCTATGAAGAAAATTAGTGGCACAAAACGTTTTGTGATGACACGTGACGTTATGAGTGTCAGTCGAGTGATGTAACTCACAAATTACGAGAGTTCATTTGTGTGATGTATTCTCTTTCGATTGAAAATGACATATCACGGCATGCTACACAATCCGATTTGTTCACACCATGTAATTAAATTTTATAACATTATTTCTTTATTTTAGTTTATTTTCTAATACTTTCTTATATTTTAATATCTTTTTATATTTTTTTGAATTGAAATATGAAAAAAAGTTGGTGTGATGAGACAAATTACGTGTAATTAAAATGTGATCATACATAATGTATCATTAACGTGAGGCGACTGTTCTTCATCAAATCACAACGTATTAATAACAATAAGTTATATTTTTATTAATTACAGTGAGCCACAAATAAATTGCAAGGTCGAGAAGGTTGAATGCTAAAATATATTCACCAGTCTTAAGTGTTGAATATAAGCTTTTGACTCTAAAATAGAACAGTTGGACTGAAACCAACATTGGATCAGGTCTAGAAAATCAATGAGACTAAATCATTGATTTAATTTCATCAGTCTCTCTCCAATGGAGGCCCGTGTATAAAAGAGGTAAAGAAAGAGATGAGAGGACCAGCGGATTTCAAATCATTTGCAAAAATACACATAAACTTACAAAAAGTACTAAAATCAAACTGTTTGATTCAATCCTTGTCGGTAACCAATGAGATCGAATCATTTTGTAGTTTATCCACTGCCGTTTGTGATCGTTTGTTGGTATTTGAGTCATTAAACAAACAATCATACACGGCAGCGTAAAAGTAGGTGTTCATCGGTTCGGTTCGGTTGAACTCGAATCGAATTAGATAAATTAAAGTAATAATTCAGTTTTAAAAATAGAATCGAATTGAACCGAATTAGTATTACAATCAAACAGAACTGAACCGAACCAAAGTTTTATTTTGGATTGTTCGGTTAAAACCGAAATATATTAATTTATTTATTTAAAATAATTGATTTAAAATAAATCGAAGTATATTAAGAAATAAATTGGAGTATTAAAAAATAAATTAAGATATTAAGAAATAAACCGAGGCGGTCCGGATCAAATTTATAATATATAAAAGTTCAGTTATTTCGGTTTTAAAATTTTTCAAACCGAGCCGAACCGAAGTTATAATTAGGTTTAAAAAAAAACCGAGCCATTAAACCGAAAAAACCGAACCATTTGATATGTACTAATTCGGTTCAGTTCAAAATCAAATAAACCGGACCCAATGAACAACCCTACGCAAAAGTATAACAATGACATGAGATACTTAAATTCAAAGTTTCAAATACCAACAAACGATCATAAACGGCAGTGCATAAACAGATAAACTACAATTTTTGAGTCAATGTGTGTGGGATAAGAAATATATATACAATTGCCTCTATTCCCGTCAACTCAAGGCATTTGTGCAATTGATTGGGGATTAGAGCAATCCGGTATAAAACGATATCCTCGCAATCATTCGAACAGTTCGTCAATCTACATAGTCAATAAATAAATAAATAGAAAATAAAACGAAATCAACTACAAAATTCAGTAACCAATTATATAACAATGTGTTTTTTTTTTATTATTGATCTGTTCAAAATAATAAAATTGAATTAGTTCACACAAATATAATTGGATCTAAATTTTAAAAAAAAACACACACAATATTCAAACAGTTGAATTCCCGAAATATGTGATTCACAATTTTGAGTCCTTTGAAAGCAAATTTAAATTTATAATTCAATTCACTATTCTGTTACATATGCTCTCATAGTTCAGTATTCAAATAAACCAAAACGAAAGTTCAAATTATAAAAATGTATCCTTACAGTGAGAATTTCAGAAATTTCCCATCGAATTGCAACTACAGTGTCTTAAATTATTTTATAATTTTATAATTTACGAACATGATCAAATTGTGAAATTCTCTCACAACAAATTTATTCGTATGATACATCAACAATTACAAATTCGAAAAAAAACATAATTTGTTAGGATAACAAAAGAACTTCCAATACATAAATGCCGTATGATCCTTAATATTTTCGAATAATTTTGATCAGCTTTTTAAAATGCTTTATACTGTATAGATTTGAATATTTTCTATATACGATCTTATATGCATCTCCATTTTTATATTAAGTACATAGATGTCTTGATTCACTAACGACTGTGATTAAAAGATGAAATTTTGGATCAAATATTAGCCATTCAATCAAATAGTCTGCCTTCTTTTAATTATATATATTTTTTGATGTTTTTTTTTGATGTGTAGAAGTCTAAATTTATTTAGACATGTACTTGTCACATGCAAATTGTATCATCTTTTCAATTCTTAAATGTTATTTAAGAAAATTTTAAACTGAATAATAATTGATTGGTGATGCCTTCATTTTCTATTTATTTTTTATATCATTTAAAAAATATTATTTGACATTTAATATGTCAGTTTGTATGAAAATATGTCAAAAAGATAAAAATATATATATGTTATGTAATGAAATATGTTATTTAAAGAATATTAATTACGCGTGGATATTGTTTAATATGTAATTTAGTAATGTAATTTGTTATTTAATTTAATTTTTTTTATGAAAATATATCATTTTATATAAAATTATTTTTTTCTTATGATGTATCCGTCGCAGAATACAATATTAGTAATAAATATATTAATCTAATTTGGTCGACCATTTGACCCAGTAGTTCGACTAATTAATGATCCCATTGACTCGCGCTTCTGCATAAACAGTCGTCGATCAATGTTATAATAACATTGATTGCTCAGTGCACTTCTATAATTAAAATTACAATTGTCACGTCATTATTTATTATTACGGAACAAAGATCGTAAGTTGTGCAGAATCAAATTTCCTGCTCACACGATGGTAGAAAATTTCTGCTAACAGAGTCCACCTATTCATTGATCTATGATATGAATGGTTATAATTTGAGATTGTTTTTTTAAAATTTCATACATTTTCTATTTCAAATATGACTATTCACATAATTAAGGGGTGTAAATTAATGGGTACGATACGGATAGAGTGAAACTATTTTTATACTCATATTCACTGAGAATCAATACTACAAAAAATATTTTTACTATCGCGTCTTTATTATCGGACATGCTTCCGCACATATGATGTACGCCACAAATGACAACGCTGTAATTATGTTGAACTTTTTACCATCGGTTGACGTTTAACAAACCGATGGCGCTGATGCTTCTCTTTTCCATCGGTTTTTTTATACCCAACTGTTGGTTTTGATTGACTCTGCGACATCGGTTGGACTATTCCACTGATGGTGTAGATGTGGTGATTTTTATCATCCGTGATTTAGATGAGCTGTCAGTATTAGTTTGATCAATACTAATCCTGATCTTTTTTTTGAATCGATGAAGATATTCTAAAGGGTAATATATACTTGTTGTTGGAACCTAGAGTTAATTATTAACTAGCTAGACCAAAAAGTAAAAAACTTCTTCTCCATGTATTAAAGTACTGATAGTTATAGTAAAAAACTTCTTCTCCATGTATTAAAGTACTAATAGTTATATGTATTGTGTTATTAAGTTAATTCAGAGATATATAATATATGGTGCAATTATAAATAATGAGATAATTATTTAATATCATGTACGTGATATATCAACTCAATAGAAAATTAACTAAAAATTAACTTGCTCCTAATTAATATCTTTGTGTTATAATTATTAACAGAATAATA
This sequence comes from Carex sylvatica, assembly GCA_964058845.1. NCBI lineage: Eukaryota > Viridiplantae > Streptophyta > Magnoliopsida > Poales > Cyperaceae > Carex > Carex sylvatica. The sequence goes on from CAXKVR010000418.1 coordinate 180,773, forward strand.
ATAACATGTACATAATATACCAACTCAATAGAAAATTAACTAAAAATTAACTTGCTTCTAATTAATATCCTTGTATTGTAATCATTAACAGAATAATAATAACACATTGCATGCACAAATGCATGCATGTAATTAATTAAGATTCATCATTTAACATTAGTTGTCATGATTTCAAAAATACTGACGACACACACACACACATATGTACATGTATACGCACACACACATGTGCCCATCCAAACTTTAAGAAATATTAATTGTACATAATATTCATGAACATATATATAGGCTGAAAATATTTAATGTACATGAAACATATATTCAGCATGCATACACAAAATACACAACATCCATGCATAAATTAAATACATGTACAACATGTGTATATCCATACAAAATATATTAATTCTTGAACATATCTAGCTACCTAGTATAATAACAAGCTCTTCTCGACATGTACAGTATTGAGTCTTGCAGATTCCAATTGTACAATTTCTCAATCCCATCCACTATAACTATCATTTTCTCCGTTATATGTCATATATGTATGATCGTAATAATTATTCAATATATGATAGTTTCTAAAATTTTACAATGAACGGACACAATATTAATAATAAATATACTACTGCTAAGATTAGACACTAATTTGATCGATCATTTGACCTAGTAGTTCGACTAAGTATGAACCAATGACTCGCGCTTCTGCCTAAACGGTCGTCGATCAATGTTATAGTAAACATTGATTACTTTTATAAAGGTAACATTGATTGCTCCGTGCATTTCTATAATTACAATTATAATGGTCACATCATTATTTACTATTACGGAACGAAGCTCCTAAGCTGTGCAGAATCAAATTTCCTGCTCACACGATGTCCATCTATTCATTGATCTATGATATGGATGGTCAGTGTGAGTTTGTCTTTTTAAAATTCTATATAATTTTTATTTCAAATATGATCGTTCACACAATGAAAAGATGGACACATAGACCTGTTGATAGAAATTTCCTGCTCATGTGTGAGCTAATTTGTATCCTCTCTGCATTACTCAAAAAAGAATCTTTAGAGTTAATGTATGTGGATCGTTTGTTCTATTTTAAGATCCGTACAAACTAGATTCACACTAATATTAAAAAGCCATTTGAATTATAGACTGTAGCCGAATTGACTCCGTTTAAAATCAAATGGTCGAGATGCGTTAACTCAAAAGATGCTCTTTTAAGTTAATGTAGACGATGTGAACTCTATCAGGGTGTTTGGAAATGAGGTTTAGAGCCTTGCAGCTTAAGAGTTTAAGTTGTGCTAAGGAGGAGTTGTTCGGCTAATTTTAGCTTAGAGCAATGAAGCTTAAGGGTATAAAGGTGCTAAGGAGGAGCTCTAAGGAGGCACTGTGCCTTAAGCCTGGGTTTTTGTCACCTTAAGAATTTGCTCTAAGGAGGCTTAAGAAATGTGCTATAAGCCTATCTAAGGCATAGCTGTTCTGCCAGCTTAAGCAGCTAAGGAGGCTAAAGCCTTGTAGCCGAACACTCACTATGTGAGCAAGGGATTCGGTTCCATGTTGTGCTCACTAAGAATGTTTGGTAAGTATAACTCTAAAAATTCTATCAAATTGGTTCAAACGACAAATTCAATACTGTTGAAACCCATCAATTTCATGAGTGATACAAAATTTTGACAGTTTTTAATTTATTTAGTACAAATTCAAATGGTAAAAAAATATACTCTTTATAAGTTATTTATACATTCATTTTTTATTATATCTTTATGGTTTGATGTTGTACTAAATAAATACGGAAATATCAAAATTTTAGATATACATGTATCATGAGTAGATCGATTTCAATAGCATGAGTTCGTTATTTGAAGTAAATTATACATATTTTTGAAATTGTGCTCACTAAATTTTCTTGATGAGCACAACACACGCTAGTTTTGTTCATTGTTACTATGCAAGCATAGATGAAGATATTCTAATATATAAGTGGACGTTATATAATTTTATATTTAAGCACTTAGATACTTAATAATAAATTTTGTCGGAGGTCACTAAATTTTATCATTTGTCACATTAGTCATTCAAATTTGATTTATTTATCTATTGCTATTGAACCTTTTATGTGTTTCAACCACTAAGTCTTTTTGTTGTTTTTTTATTTGTTTGTTTGGAATTGGCTTCCATTTCTAACATATAACAATAGGTAAAATTAAAATCATATTATTTTTTTTAATATCTCCAACTCTCTCGTCCAATAACAATAATTATCTCTTCCTCCTTTTGGAAGAAAAAAAATGTTTTATTGAATAACCTTGCAAAATGACAACAAACAATCAAATTCATAGCAATAGAAACGCTGGTACAATTTTTTTTTGTCCTCCCTTTTTCCGGATTTTGGATTAATTTTATTTCACAACAGAGACAAAGTTTTAAAAAAAAGTTGAAAACTATATTTTCCCAATCTTAGAGGGCGTTAATTCTTGCATCTAAGAAGGTAAAACTTTTATGGGAAGTAACTTGAGAGAATTAAAAATCAATCAAAAAGGAAAAAAAAAATATGAATATGAATATGAATATATATAATTATATATATAGAGAGACTAATATGTATTCGGTAGCATATGGGCCGAAGTGCTACTGATTCAAATTTGAAATTTCAAAATCCAAAAAGTCGATCTGAACTGTTAGATGTGATATCTATATTGAAATGTGCTTGGAGACCAAATTTTATATTTTTCTGAATTTTTTTACTATTTATTAAGTCACTTTGAAAATCGCTGATCCAACGGTGGCTTCTGATTTTACTGTTTTGTTAAGCCACCGTTGAATTAGCAATTTTCAAAGTGACTTAATAAATAGTAAAAAAATTCAGAAAAATATAAAATTTGGTCTCCAAGCACATTTCAATATAGAGATCACATCTAACGGTTCATATCGAATTTTTGGATTTTAAAAATTCAAATTTGAACCGATAGCACTTCGAATTGAATCTGATTCGTTCCGTTATACATAAGCAAAAACTTTTAAAAGGATCGTCTACGCTCAATGAAATAGTGATCAATTGACCGTGATTCATTTACAAAATTTTTGTACTTGAGATACGATTTTGCTATATAATTTAGATTATATGGTACAAAACCTAGAAAATTGATTCCCATACTTTTTATAAATAATTTATATAATTGACTCCATATGAAACTTTGAGAGATTTGAACCCAATAATTTATTATCTACCAAATTGTAGGACAACTGTATTTCAAGAAAGAGGGTTAAGAGGCTTTAAATTATAATTTACAATTTTTTGTTGTCTATGATTTCCAATGCCATGTGTTGGCAAGCCTTTAATTTTCTGGATTATATTCTCAATTATTTATTTTTTAGTCTTCGATCGGGAAAAAAGAATAATAATTGACCTTTTAAAATTAAATTATTTTTAATGAAAAAGTTTTATGTTTAACGGTGGATTATCATTTAACTATTTAGTTGGTTTAAACACATTTAAAACATCATTTAACAACGATGTGTTTAGATTTTAGAACATTCCAGAGGATCCATAAAAAGGTTGAACGAGTTAATGACAAGATTAATCATATATATATATATTCAATAACTCGCATTCAATAAATTTTGAATTCAAATAAATCGCATTTTTAATTCCTCATTAAACTATACATACTAGGAAAAAAACACGATTTATAGTGGGAACATTTATATAGAGAAAAAACAAAAATTATATTATTTTAAAGGGAAAATTGTCAAAATGCCACTCTAAAATTTAAAATTGTCAAAATACCACTCCAAACTTCATTAATTTGTAATTTTGTCATTTATACTCAATTCTTATACTATTTTTATTAAAAATTAACTGAAAAATATTGGTTTGAAATACGTATTTTTGTACCGGGTTGTGCAATTCCAAAATACGTATTTCAAAACAGCATTTTTTAGTTAATTTTTTAATAAAAATAGTATAAGAATTGAGTATAAATGACAAAATTACAAATTAATGAAGTTTAGAGTGGCATATTTATAATTTCAAAGTTTAGATTGGCATTTTGATAATTTGAAGGTTTTAGAATGGCAAATAACCAATTTTTCCTATTTTAAAAGTTTCATTACAACTTATATTTCTCTTTTAAATTTAATGATGAGAAAGGTGTAAAATTACATTATAAAAATATTATAATATAAAATGAATGAAATAATTAGAATTTTACTCTTTGTATGGATTATGCAAAAAAAAAAAAAAAAAAAAAAAAAAACTTGAACTACCACTGAATTAAGGTAAAAATGCATATCATAGAGTATAAGCAAGAAATAAGTTTTAGTTATTTAAATCCCTTAGCGTGTTTAAGTGTCTCTCCATTTTAATTTGAAAAAGAGTTTCCAGTTCGGGTTTCAGTTTCCATAATTAATTCTCTGCAATGCATCACGTACCGGGTTGAATTCAAATGTTTCAGATCGGAAGTCCCTAAATTTTTATTCATACCACAATAAAAAAAAAAACTCTCATTTTTGGAGAATTCCATCAATACCCAGGCAGCATAGACAATCTGTGGCCCTATTTATCGGAGACTGCACAACCAATTCGCAGCTCCAGACTAGAGTCTGTAGATTCAATATGCAGAGTCCCAGTTTTGTAATTTTATTTTTTCTTTTTTTACTTGAAAATTGTGGTCAAAGTTGGCGTTGTCAGAGATATCTCAAATTTTGAGCTTTGTATTAATTAATAATATTTTTTGTAAACAAAAGAAAAATATGTGGGGATCTCATTAACTGGGTCTGCAAATTGACTCTACAGTTTGAATAATTTTGTTGAGTATTTAAATATATGATTTTATGCTTATTTTTTATACTATTTAGACTTTTAAATTTATAAACCTAAATACTCAAAAAAAGATTAGTTGCAAGCGCACAATCTATCCTTGTAGTACTTTGAGTATCAATTCATAGGAAAATCAAAAAATACTAATCTTTAACTCTATCGATTAATTTCAGATTTGTGCAAGGAAGTAAAATTAAATGAAGGAGTTTTGTTTGTTATAATTTCCTAAGGTTTGGGTTCAATACCCGAGAAGATGAGGTTTAAAACAATAAAAGTAAAAAAAAAAAGTAAAATAGAATCTTGGTTGCTTTCAAGAATTGGGAAGATCTAGGGGAATTTGGTCTACAATCCCTTGTTAATTCTATATATTCGGTATTGTTTAAATTCATGTATAATTTGATAAGGTTTCTAACCTAATATACCATTAAGGTCACTTTCGTGAATTAATAACGTGTATAAGTAATTCGGACTTCACGGTTAGGTCATTCACTCTAGCTACTTAGACCATAAGCTCTTGTTAGTCTCTCATCTCCTCGAATATCGGTACTTCACGATTAAGTCATTCATAGCAATATCTGATTCAATTTGAGATGTCCTAATTGGGGGTTGACTTCACAGTTACGTCATTCACCAAATTCCTAACCTTAATTTTTGTAGTTCCGGCTTAGATTACAAATTGGTTAGATTCTAATCCAAACCTAGGATATTTGTGTTCATAATTTGGTACTCTCCTATCCCATCCTAGCAATATTGGTTCTTTTGAATCCAACACGGAACTTGTTCAATTCAAGTACTAACTATGTAATTAACACAAATGATAAATTTTATAAATTAACAATCAAATCCAAATAAGCAATCATAATAAAAACAAATAACCGAATAAGATAAAATTAAACAAGTTCATACATTGACCTAAATCTCTAGAGAAAAAACTAGCCTCTCATAGAGATGCAAGTATTCAACAAAGAATTAATTACAAAATATTGGCTAAAACAAAGATAAATTAAATAGATAAATATATTACACCCTTCTCTAGATGAAGAACCCTTATTCTTGCCTTCTTCTTGAAATATTCTTCTTCTTCCTCCTTGAATTGCTTCCTTGATTGCAGAATTTTACGCTAAGTGTATGTGGAGAAGAGATTTTGAGAGATGAGATTGATCTTTGCGAAAAGATGCCTTGAATGAAAAGAACCCCATTTTTTATGGCTGGAAATCATGCCCAATTTAGAAGCTTGAATGTGGGTTAGTGGGTGATATCTTTACATATTTTCTAGATTGGAATGACTAATTTTAGCCCTTGAAACGTGGCAAACAGTTCCGAAAATAGAAAAACACGTCGAAAACACATTTTTAGGCTCTCTTCGACCAAAGTATGTTCACACTAGGCTTTCCAAGTTGTAGATCTTCTTTCTAGCTTTCCAAAAAGTGGTAATATGCCCAAAACGGAGTTACGAGTCAAAATCTATGACTATTTTAAGTTCAGACGCCAGCTCTGCGTACTACTACAGTGCGTTCGCACTGGGCTTGGACTTTTTCTGTGTGACCAGAGTGCGGATGCATCGAGATCTGTGCGTCCACATAATTTTTGATGCACAGCTCACTATACCTTTTAAAATTGGCCCACGTCCAGAAATCCATCTAAGTACTCAGTGCACCCGTATCGAAAACCGTGCGTCCGCACTGAAAATTTTTCTTCATTTTTCTTCATTTCCTGCAAATGAAAACCAAGCAAACATAGTAACTTGATTCTAGGTGTATTCTATTATCATTATATTCAAAATACAAGATATTTGATGTTATTTCGTGATAAAAATTAGATCGAATATGTATATAATTTAGGTCTATCAAATTATCAAATTCTAATCAAACGAGGGTGTTTTAGTTTATTTATTTTTATTATGGTAAGAATAGAAATTTTGGTCGCAAGTCGAAATGAAATGCAATATAATTCAATAAGTAAGAGCCTAAGAAGTGCAAAATATATACTTATACGTGGTGGACCCCGAACTGACAATTGAACCCATTCGCACATGACTTTTCAACGAGTGCGCATGCACTGAGACATCTCAAATTTTGAGAATGAGATTCGGTGCTCTCCAAATTTTTTCTCTTTCTCTGCTATTCTTTCCATCTCTCTCTCCCACGTGATTCTCTTTCTCTCTCTTCTATTTTTTGAAGAGAGATATAGAGAGAAGCGAAGAGAAGGGAGCTGTTTTTTTAGCAAGAAAAGCAGTGGATACATATCCCAAATTTTGTGTGACCGATGTGTCTGGTGCCTATTCGGAGATAGCACAAGGAACAAGTATTATAAGTGCATTGAGATTCGTGCAAAACGTATTTGAACAGTTGGGATTTTCTAGAAAACACTCAAAGTTTGAGATATCTCAGAGGATGTTAATTTCGACAGCTATGTTGTGCCTTATCTGATCTTCTTGGTTTGGTCGTTTTTTTGGTGTGGCTGAAAACTCAAAGACAGTTTCATTGATATAAAGTAGCTGTTATATAGGACTATATAACAAGTGTTTGTGAAAAACACACAGCTAAATAAAATAAAAAATACACAGGGGTATGTGCATCATGTGGACACAAATTGATTATCCTGGCTTGATTAGAGTGATAGGAGCCCACCGATGATGTCCTTTGTACGCATATCACAGTTGAGAAGGAACTGAATTCAAACCATACCGGAAACTGAATCAATCGGACCAGGACAACCCATCAGCTGAGAAGGCACTGAATCAAACCAGACTGAGAACTAAATCAACCAATCTAGGACAATCACCTCGAAATAGAAAAGCAGAAGATGCATAAAACAACCAAAACAACACGTACATCATCATCACAAAAACTGAACATTTATTTACTAACTAAACATTTATTCTACTATATATAAAGTAACTATATGGACCACTTGTTCCACCCACTCTTCCATTGCCAAAGAGGGGAAGAAGAGCTGAAGGAAAGGTAAGAGAAAGCAAATCGTTGGTACCTGGTACTGAAGAATAAAATCCCAGAAGAACAATGTGAAGAGCGATGACCAGATCCATGAAGCGGAATCACCATCAAGGTAGAATCTGCTAATGGAAGCGCCGGCTCGAGCGACAATGGAGGAATGAGCAGTGGCCAGATCTACTAGGCGGAAGAACCGAAATTGGTAACCCGATCCACCAGACAGAAGCACTGACTCAAAGGGATAGAAAGACAGTGTATACTGAAAGAGGAGGTTATGGGGCAAGGGGGGGGGGGGGGGCTAGGGGTTAGGAACTTGGCGGAGGGTAGGGGTGGCAACGAATCGAACTTATCCTAGGTTTGAGTTTGGTTTGAATTAGATTCGAACCGAACCTGGTTTGATTCATTTCGAATCAAATCCATTTCGAATCGAATTAATTGCGAACTACACATTTTTCGAATCGAACCCGAATCGAATCACGAAATAAATTATTTTTTAGCAGCCCTAATTATACTGATAGTTTATACATTAATTTTTTCTCGTGGGACAAAATTCATATGGCTTCCTTTTACTAGTATGAAATGAGTGTTTTTAAGTTGAAAAATTATTCATGAAAAAATACATCACAACAAATAATCGTAAAAAGATAATTAAGTACAAGAACTGAAATATGCAGTAAAACAAGTAATCGTACCTCGAGTGTTCACTCGATCAAACCCTCGATCAGACCATCTAATGAAGTAAGACTCTGAAAGGTAGAGAATGCAGAGGAGAGACGACCGAAGAGAGATGAGAGACAACCATCTAGGCCGGAGGGACAGCCAGTCGCCGAGAGCGTCGGCTAGATTTTAGAGCGCGAGAGAGAGTGAGTTAGGGAGAGACGGAGAGAGAACTAGGTTATTGAGATTTGAGAACGATGGAGCGTCTGCTAAGTTAAATTATGATTCTCTATCCTGGGTTTTAATTTCATCAGGTAAATAAACGGCCGATGTTATTATGAGATTCGAACCATAAAAGTTCGCGAACCCATTTCGATCGAACCAGGCTAGGTTTGAGTCTGATTTGAATTAATTTCGAACCGAACCTGATTTGATTCATTTTAATTCAAACTCATTTCGAATAGAATTAAATTCGAATCAAATCCAAATCAAACTCGAATCAAATCACGAACTACGAATTTTTTTGCCAGCTCTAGCGGAGGGTGTCGCCATATCTTCTTGGTTTGGTCGGAAATAGCTCGGGACCAGTATTATTTGTGCTTTGAGAGTCGTGCAAAAGTGAAAAAAAAAACGGTCGGATCCACTAATTCGAAAAGATTCTAGAAAATTCCTTTGTCCGGTACTAGGAGGATAAGAATTTTTTTAAAAACTACAAAAAAAAATAGATTTTACAAAATAATTTGATTATTTTAATTTTTTTATAGAAATTATAAGAATCGAGATGCTATTTCAGTCCGAAGGAATTTTTTTGGGACTGAATTTCCATTTTGATCTGAGCAGTTTTTACAAATTTTGAAAAAAAATGATATTGTAAAACTTGTGAAAATATCTCGGAATAAATTGTCATTTCGATCCAGAAACAAAAAAATATGGACCGAAATGACATTTCAGTTCTTATAATTTTTGTTAAAAAAAAATTAATCAAGTTGGTTTCATAATTTTTTTTTAAAATTATGGTTCATTAAAAAAATTCCTATATTGAAGCCCCCAATTACCTCACAATTTCTGGCCGCACAAATAATTGTATAGCATTATTTTCATAGAGTATAACTAGGGTGTTCTTAAGCTCACAAAAGTGTTTGGTGAGCTTAACTCTAAAATTTATCAAATCGATTTCAAATGACAAATTCGAATCGTTGGAACTCACTTACCTTACGAGTGATGCGTCTGCATGTGAAAATTTTAAACATTCGAATTAATTTAGTATAAAGTCAATTGGTCAAAATTAGAATGTTAATAAATTAATTTTAGTGCATTTATTTTTTGAACGTTTTTTGACCGGTTGACTTTATACTAAATTAATTTGAATGTTTAAAATTTTCACATGTAGACGCATCACTCATAAGATAGGTGAATTTCAACGGTTCAAATTCGTTATTTGAAACTAATTTAATAAGTTTTAAAGTTAAGCTCACCAAATACTTTAGTGAGTTTAAAAACACCAAAGTTCTACCCATTTTGAGTCATAAATCTAGAAAAGTGGGTCCGACACTTCTTTTATTCATGTACCAAGTCTTTTATAAATGGTGATATCTTTTCCCACATGATTGCCCTGAATCAAGATATTTTGGACAAAAATTGGATATTTTGTATGATTGTAACGCACGACTTATTATATGATTGCAAAGAACCATAACCTCACTCATTACATAGCATAAAAATTGATCCATAACATCATTATATATCATTATCCCAAACATAAATTTTATAAAAACTTGCGATATATTCGACAATTAATAAATCTTAGCCTCCCTCAAGTGGAAAAATAGAATAATTCGTGTGTTAAAATCATACAAATAGCCAATTTTTGTCCAAAAGATCTTGATTCACGACAATCATGTGGAAACAAAAATATGACCAATTATAAAAGAATTGTATATGATCCGCAAATTTGTTGCTGAAGGAATACAAGAATTGTCGAACCTAAGAGTGTAAACGGCAGAATATTATTTAGATATTATCCGTTTGTATTTGAATTTGTATCTGAAAAATTAGATATAAATATATAATTTTTAAATATATGTGTGAATAAGAATATAGATACAGATATAATTTTAAATTTTAAATATTTATATTCGAATAGTAGATATATACCATATGGTTTAATATATATTACAAAAAAATTATATTATTCATCATTATATAAAACAGTTATCTATGTCTATATCTGTTTAATATCTGATATGTATTCAAAAAATAAAAGCGAATACGGATATAGTTTTACCACTGCCCGATTTGATACGATCCGTTTGCACCTAAACCAACGACGTAGATATTTGGTAATTGGAAAGCACCAATTATATTATTGAGTGTTACAAAACAAAACACTGTTAAGTCTTACAACTGAAACAAACAATACACAAGTCTTACTGTAAGGAAAAAATTAAATAAAAAATGAAACGAATGCAGGGTTGCTCTGCTTAGGAATCTATACCTAGTGATTAATTTTTCATTTTATATTTTATATATTTGGTATTTTGCTTGTTTTTCAACACCAATCATCTTTTGAAAGCAAATTTGAAGGCTAATTTTCTGCTCTTGCCTAGAGTATAGATAAAATTCTTAAAGCATATTGCATGTGGGAAGAATTTAAAAAAAAATGTGATTTGAGTAAATCTTCTATTGCATTCTAAAATGTGATTTGAGTAAAATTTGTAATATTACATTTGATTATAAACTGAGTATGAAATGCAAAATACATAATGTTTGATAACTGAAATTTTAACTCTAATTTTTCACGATTATAAAGTAAAATTTTAACTACTAAATTACAAGTACATATTTAATATTTTTAAAAATAAATTATATAATTAGCTAATTTTTTTATTAAATTTTAATATACATAATTAAAAAAATGACGAAAGTAGTTAAGTACGCCCTACCATTAATATTGTATGTATAAGTTGTGGTAGAACTCGTCACGGCTTGATTCCACCATTCTAGCCACTAAAAAAAATTAGAAGTATAATTTATTAATTGCTTTTTATAAAGATTTGTGGTTTTAAATGATTACTTATAATTTTATTAATAAAAAATATATTTACAATAAGTTAAATGACTTTTATTTTAAAATCTAAATTCATTTATTCTCACGAATTCATTTAAACTATTATAATTATTTAATTTTAATTATCTACACTTTAATCACTCTATTCTATTACTTCATTTTCCTTTTTCTCCATGAATGGATCCGTTTTTGTCAGATAGCCGTTGGCTCCGATCGAGTTCGTGTAGAGACTCTATGCTCCAACCTTCTACGATACTGTGCTCTCGGCTCTACTTAGTTTCGCTCCTTCCCCTCTTTCTTATTTTTCTTTCCACTCGAGAAAGTAGAGACGAAAGAGAGAGAAGAGTATCACTGTGTCGGAAGTTAGATCTAGTAGAGGTGGGAGGGGAGGATGCATGAACAATAATTATGATTTTCTAATTACCTCTTTATCGCTGGAGCGAAAAAAGCGAATTTCGCTCGGTTCAGATTTATTAATTGTTATCTGAAAAATATTTAATTCAATTATTTTTTTAGTATAGCTTTATGTATTTCTTATTGTGTTCTAATTAGTTAACTCATCCAACCAATATTTATGTGAACCATGTAAAATTGTAGATAGTTCATAATTTACAAGAAAAATATAATCTTATATATGAAACTTTTTCTCCGATCAAAATTATTGATGTCACCGTCCTTTGAAAGCACAGTGACACATAGCGTACGGAGAATTCTACTTGATATGGTAAGGAATAGTATTTAAAATTAGGTAAAAAGCTTTAAAATTAGGTAAAAAGCTTTAAAATTAGGTAAAAAGCAGAGTCAAGTCTGTAGAAATTGTATCTTCATTTTAACTAAAATAATTGAGGTGATTGTTTGCACAAAATAGATATCTCAGTCAAAGAAGATACTACTATAATTTGAACTATTTGGATGTGACAAAAAATGTTCATTTGTATACGCTATTCATGCAATTGATACCAACTGTATGGGCATCTCATGCAAATGGTATTTTTTTAGCTGTTTATCCAATCTGTATCGTATTCGATAAGGTAGGTATGGGTAAAGTTTTTTTTTTCGTTAGTTTATTGGGTATGAGTATGAATAATTTTTTTTCATTAAATGGATAAGAGTATGAATAATGACTATTTCATACCAATTACCCTATAGGATAATTATAAAATCTAAATATATATTCAATTCAATTTCCAACCCACCTAAATATATATTCGTATTTTTGAATTTTCTTTCTTTATAAAAAAATAATTTAGTTGGAATTGATTGCACAGTTATTTGTATTTTTTTATTAGAAATGCATATGCATTACATATGTGTGAAATGAATGAGTTTTTGATGTTTAATTTGTAAAATATAATAAAATTAATTATTATATGAGTATTATCCGTTACCATTTCGTTATCCAATAATATTAACAGATAAGAATAGGGTAGTGTAAGGTTAATTTTTAATGGATATGAGTAAAGTATGAAGTATGAGTAAAGTTAATTTTAATGAGTATGAATATAAAAATGCATCCGATCTGTACCGTAACCATTAACACCCCCAAGTAAAATTAATATTTTGCAGTTACCTGCTTCCGTTTTCATTATCTATCAACATTTTGACTATGAAACTATAAAGATTTAATAAATCTTCCTAGCAATTAATTAAGGCACTAATTTTTCAAATAAACCAAAAGGTAAAAGACAAGGTTTAGGTCATGGGGTGTCAATGGATACGATATGGTAGGATGGAATCATTTTCACATCCATACCCACTAAGAATTAATCTTATCCATATTCTACCTATACCCGTTAAGAATTTGCCTTACTCTACCTTATCCATACCCGTTAAGATTAGCGGGTAACGAAACGGTAGTGGACAAATAACGAATAATACAAATATATGCAATCACAATTACTAATATAAAATTTAAATATAAATATGCAATTAATTCTAAGTAATAGTTTTTTATTAAGTAAAAAAATTAAAATCACAAATATCTCTTCTAACAAATTTAATTTTTAAACTAAATAATAAAACATTCAAATAAAAAAATAAAATGTTTAGCATAATATTCTTCTTATGATATAATTTATTTTATATAATTATTCGTTACCTAATGGGTACGAAATAATCTTTACCCGTACCCATATCCGTTTATCTAACGAAAAAAAATTCTTACCCATATTCATACCCAATAAACTAACGAAAAAAAATCTTACCCATGCTCATCTTATCTTATCGAATACGATACAGATACAGGTAGGATAAACGGGTGTGATTGACACCCTGTCACCTGGTGAGTAATTTGACAGGAAAAGGAAATATAGAGCAACGGAAAAGGAAAAAACGTATACATCATTTTAATAACAAATATGAAAGAAAAGACATGATCCATAAATGAATGAAAAGATGCATTGATTGGTCTTGCCAACTTACCGTCCTGGCGTATAAAATATTTTTCTACAGTATTTGGTGTATGCACGTATTGCGTGCTTACCTGTCTACTTGCGTACAAAACTGTGGAAAGGAGCTTTATATTTTTTTATAAGTATGTTGCACGGAGTAATATTGGAAGACAACCCCATAATTCATGAATGATTAATTGTTTATTGATACTCTATATATTCGAAACATTGTTGTTGTTATCAATTCCTGAAAACCTTATCCAAAATAAAAATTAAAAAAAACTTATGTATCATTGAGAAAATTTTGGGGATTTTGTTGTTGTAAGAAATATGCACATAATATTGCTTGCTCCTACTAAAACATACTAATCAGAAAAGAAGTACATGACTACATCTTATTGAGTTCTTAGAAAAAACAATTATAATTATTTTTTAAGGAAAAAAAAACAATTGTAGCTTCAAAAGAAAACCTTTAATATATATTATAAAGGGAAAAATGGTATTTACTATTGAAATTGGGTTTTGTCCAAAGGACATTGGACAAATCTGATCCCAAGTCGGACCTAGATCATCTGATATGTGTTGAGATCATACGAACATAGTTAAAACTTAACAAATTTAAATTGTTCCGTGAATTTAAATTGTTCGTATGAATTTTAATGATGATTGAAAGATTTAGATCCGACTATAAATAAAACTTGATCCAAAGTCCTTTGAACAAAAACCTCAACTTGTATTTTCATATCATAGATCACACAAAGAAAACAAAGTACACATCAACCAAAAAAGATTGTACATGGTGGTACCAAATTGATGAGAACCACAACCATATTTCCATTATTTATTGTCTATAATTAACATACTTACCTCGAACATGCTTTTTATATATTCGGCAATATCTGAAAACCAATGGAAATCTCACATAAAACCTTTCAGGCTTTCTTAATCACCAATCATACATTGCAATGACCCATCAACCACACCTACTGAGATGCAAACAAATTGATTGCACCACAATTATTAAATAAGGACCAAACCTACATAGATGCACAAAGATTTCATTATTGCATCTCAACTTCTGTTTGTAAATGGAACCAAATTCTAAGGAGAAATTATTGATTATTCCATAAACTTAGGAGAATAATGCACAGTTTTAGTTTCTACCATAGTAATTTTTAGAACAACCAAAATCCCCCCCTACAACAGCCAATTACCAGCCCCTATTAAAACCTACCAGAAAACTCTCCTAATTATACAAATCATTAGAAAAACCATTAGACCCAAACATGAATGGTACCCGATAAGCTCATAAAAGATCCGACATGAGCCAGCTGGCAAAGGATTCTAGGTCATTGCCATTATTTATATCCGTGCTGGGGATCCTAAAATCAACAGTAGAATCACAATAAGACCATTCCTGTCCCAAATCCAAGTCCCAATCCAGCTTGTCCCAATCTAAGAGGTTCGTTGCATCAATTTGGGTCGATCCTACTTCCTCCTCTTGGCCCAATTGGGTTCCTGTAGGCCTGCTTTCTCTCTCTTCATTTACCATATTTTCCCCACTCCCTCTCTCCTCATTCAATGCTCTCTCTTCCTGTGGGACCCAACCCTCACTTCCATCACTACCACACAGAAGCATTGCATCCATCTCACTGCCAAGTGGTCCCGGGTTTAGTAGGCCACTGATCATTTCCTCGTCAATTGATTCAATCTCTGGGTCTAACACTGTGCTAAACCCATCCTCGCTGTTTGATTGCGAAGCAGCCGGCACGACTTCTTTCATTTCTTTCGTCGTGTTGTTGTTATTGGTTTTCTTCTTTGAACCACGGCTGGTGCGGTTGGCCTTCTTGCGTTTGCCAGTTTCGGTGGATGCCGGTAAGTCGACTTTCGGGGAATCAGAGTCGGCGGGAGCAGACTTCCGGTAAGTGTGGACCCGCCGGCTGAGGTGTGAATTCCAGTAGTTCTTTATCTCGTTGTCTGTTCTCCCTGGCAGGTGACCTGCTATCTGAGACCATCTACAGAGACACAAAATGAAGTAACAATTTTGTCAGATATACTGTCAAGCACTCAAATATATTTTAAAGGAAGATGGATTTATATTTAATATTTTGTTTCATGCATATCGTGATTAGATTTATATGTAATAGTGCAGGATCGATATTATTGATTTATTGTCGTCACAGTCTACTAAATCCTCTTAAATCCATTATTTTATAGAAATATTATATGGTGATCTTATAATTTTTTTTGTTAATGATATAATACAACTTGCAGCTGAATCACGTAAGGTTTTAAACTTATAATATTTGAAGTTTGTCAGAAGAAAACAACATGCAGAGAAGATATGTTATAACCAGACTGATTGGTGTCAGTCGGAATCTCAAATAATTTATGATAAATTATTCAGATCGCAGTTTTGTTTCTTTCGTACTTAAATTTTATAATAAATGTGTTGAAATATTATAACCACCACTTGTACTGTTGCACATGTGAATTGCATGGCACGTGATCAACTGATCCGCCTACAGATTTGAATCCAAAACACTTGGACAAGATTCAATCATGCAACCAAAAAAAAAATTGTATGAGACATAACAAAATCAGTAGAAAGAAATAAAAAAGCGAAATGAATAAACAAAACCGTTGGATTCAAATCGTTGTGTATAAAATGGCACGAGATTCTGAAAGGCCTAGTGGCAACATTTTTGTCTGCATTTAAAACTGAAAACGGAAGCTTCAAACTTTCATAAAGGGTCATAAAACAGGGAAAAGGACATCTAAGATATCGACACAAATGGAGAGCAACACCAATAATTGGAACGATACACAAATATG